>JBBPME010000222.1:0-35191 GCA_038090155.1 Rossbeevera pachydermis
GGCTGGTACTTGCATTGTTATATACTATAATACATGAGGCTACAATGAGGCTGGTTTAGGGCCGGTGCTTACTGATGCTATGACATAGCGTGAGATAAACTACTATATATGTACTAAGTGTTCACACTGTCGTGGGAACCAAGGTCTAGACTCTACAATGAGGTTACCATGCCTTAAACATGTGCTAACCATGAGGTGTGACATCATATGGGTCTAGGCTGTGATCACATGATGAGATAAGGATAAGATTGAGCGCTTTGTGATTAGATAAGATAGACGCGCGCTTAGATAAGATAAGATAAGATAAGCCAGCACTAAAGCTAGGTTAAAGAACGAGGTTTGTAACAGAAGAGATCCAATCACAGATTGATATCTGGATTTTCGTTTAGGATCTTCTGTATCAGTATTTGGACTTGGGTTATATCCAGAGGGTAAAGGAGTCCATGCATGTTTTGCATTCTCTAGCTGGAAATGTTTAACAACTTTCTCAGCATAGGTAATCTGATCAAGTCTCAGAGTTCAATTCCTTCGATCTCTGGTAATCTGCATGCCTAGATATTCTGTGGCATCTCCAAGATCTTGAGATTCCCATTTATTGGTGAAAATCTTTATGTCTTTGAGGAGCAGTTGAAGATTACTACCCATAAAAAGTGCATCATCAATGTAAACAACAAAAATGATTTTATCCTTGTCTATGTATTTAATATAGACACCAGGATCAGAAATAGTATGTTTGAATCCCATTTGTTGAAGGGATTTATGAAGCACTTGATTCCATTTCAAAGCAGCTTGTTTGAGGCCATAGATAGCCTTCCGTAGTTGACAGACTTTAGTCTCTTTTCCACGTTTGAGGAAACCTTCTGGTTGTGTCATATATAACTCCTCGTTATCATCAAGCTCTCCAAAGAGAAATGCTGTTTTGATGTCTAGAGCTCTGATTTCCCAGTCTTCAAGTGTAGCTAATGCAAGAAGAAGTCGGACTGTTTCAAAGTGAGCAACGGGAGAGAAAGTTTCTTCAAAATCTATTCCATAGATTTGAGTAAAACCTTTTGCAATGAATTGTGCCTTTTTACAACCATTGCTTTTTGTGGCATATACCCATCTCCCTGTGATGGGTTTTCTTCCTGATGGTAAATCAACTAGATCCCATACTTTGTGGTCGTGAAGAGATTTGATCTCTTCTTCCATCACTTTCTGCCATAACTTCTGTTCTGCTGTATTAAACTTCTTTATATCTCGGTAATGCACCAGTGTTTGACCAATAACAATGGTCGCAGCAGTCATAAGTTGGTGTACCCACATTGAAGAGAACAATTGTGGTGGATCATACAGATCTTCCATATCCATATCTTGGAAATTAGTGGGTATCTCAGAAGATGAAGCTTCTGGTATGGGTGTTATATCCATTGAAGGAGTAATTGGAGATAACTCCTCCTGAATAGAAACAAGTGGTTCTCGCTTTTGCGGTAACAAGTCCTTTTCAATCTCCAATGGTGTTTTCTCACCATAGATATTATCCGGAATGATTCGCTTCTTTGGTAAGCGATGAGATGTTCATACTTTTGTTGGTGGATCCTCTCTAATCGCCTGAGAAGTGTTACAACCTCCGTTCGCAGTAACCTAACTTTGCCCTAACCCTAGTTCATGGTTCCTATTGTGGACCCCTAGCCCTAGCCATTGCTCTTGATCCGGAACCCTAGTAGGCACAGCGCCTATCCTTGACTTCTCACACTGTCTCTTGCGCGTTTATTATTGACACTCGAGTTTCTCTAGTTATTGTTATCGGCCTTGTTTAGCGCCTTCACTGCCTTAGCACCCTTGCTGACTAATCATTGGCATTGCCCCATAGTCTGGACCACTCCCTTCACTCTTCACATTGTCACATTGACGTCACGGTCCAGACTCCTTATTGTTATCTATGATGTCATGGTCTAGCCTGCCTCATGGTTATCTTGCATCTTTAATCTCCGCTTGTATTAACTTCTATCGTTCTAGACCGCCACATGCATCACCTCAAGGCATGCTTCTTTACCTCATTGTTCCATCATGGTACATAGCCTTATGCCTCATGGTGAACACATGGTCACTTTAGGGTAGACATAGTTACATGGTCCATGCATAGCCCTCGATAGTATAAATACAGGACGATTGTGAGCTAGACATCCCAGTCTAGTTCTCTTGTTACTTTCACGCTTCTAGTATCCTGTCTAAGGTGTCTAGCTTGCCTGATAGACTTGTGAATAGATGACTTACGAGTCTATCACTTATCCTCGAGATCATTGTCTTTGCGACTATAGATCAGTGCATTTCATTGCACATATCCCCCTTTTTTCTATAACCCCACTATTGTTACATTTCATTGTTTCATTCTTTTTCTTTAATTTGTTCTCACTACGGACTACCGAGTCTCTGCGTTTGAACCACGCTCTGACCGTTTCTTTTCTTCTATGATGACCTAATACCCTTGACCCATCTACTTAGTCATCATTTCCTCCATGACTCATCCACAGTCACCATGACTCATTTTATTTGTAATCCTTACTCATCCGCAGTCATTCTGACTCAGCTTCTGTGCTGCGGATTACTCACCATCCTTCCACCATATGCTATGGTGTTCCATCAGCTTAGTCACCTTCATTCCCCTGTACTATATAAACCCTTCCATACTGTCCATATTCCCTAAGCTAGATCTCCTCTGTACTTCACTGTACTTCATCTCCTGCCAATCTAGCCCATCCCTTGACAACCCTTCAGTGGGAAGAGCCCTTGAAAGTCCTCGTCCTACTTCTGAGTGGACACTCTCGACTTGTAATCCTTCACTTGATTGGATTATCTTCGTCTCGACATTCGATCGAGTGATACCTGTGGTCGTCACCCTCGACGACACCCTTGTCTCTTATTATGACACTTGATCGTAATGTTACATTCGTCCTTGTCACTGTCTCTCTGACAGTATCCTTGTCCTCCCATATTCACAGAGGCTATGCTCGTCCCTACCTGGGCCAAGCGTAACAACTATAGGGTTACCTCGATTGCTCATTGCCAGTGTTCACAACAAGAAGGGCGATGTTGATGAGGTTGTACACGAAACTCAGGTAGAGTCTGTGTCGGAAGACGTTGTGGTGGCATCCATCCTGTCTTCCGAAGGTATTCCTGATATGTGTTAGATTCGAGAAGTCATTTCTCTGAAGATACTTTCAAAGTAGCTCTAGGAAGATCTGGCAATTCTGTTCCACTTTCAGTGAAACGATCTAACATCCGTCATTTGTGTTGATGACGACGGTCAGAAGATGTACGAAAATGGGTTTCTGAAATGTCTCTGGTTATACCAGGTTTCAATGGTGAGGTTTTCTCAGACTTAATGCCTGGAATAATGGTCTCAGATTTTGCTCGTTCTGATGAGGTATCTGGTAAATGAGAAAAATCCCAAGGTAATGAAGATTGACCCAATGATGGTGATGGAGATAATGATGGAGGTATATTCATTGGTGGTGGATGAAATAGAGGTGGTGGTTGAAGATCTATTCGAGGAATGGTTATAATCTGATCAGGATATTCCTTTCTCGAATGATCGGTATCAGGATTGATAGATTCCTCTATTGAATCATGTTCAATAGGTATGGTTGGAATAGATGAAAGTCAGTCTATAGGTTTAGTGTTCTTTTGACAATAAGGGAATGTGAATTCATCGAAAGTGGCAGTGGAAGAGATGAATACTCTTCGTCAAGAAGGACACCAGAAGCGATATCCTTTCATATCCGTTTCCTATCCAATGAATACCATTTCTTCTGCCTTAGGGGATAGTTTATTAACTCATATATCCTTCGGAATAAAGACATATGCTTTGGATCCAAAGAGACGGAAATAAGAAACATCTGGTTTCTTTCCACTGAATATCTCAATAGGAGTCTTCCATTTGTGGCGCCATAAGGGCTGACGGTTATAGATATGGAGTGCAGTATCAACAGCATCCTGCCAAAAGGACGGAGGCATGTTGGCATGTAAGTGCATGGCTTGTGCTTTGTCCATTATAGTCCGATTAAACCTCTCTGCCCTACCATTTTGTTGTGGTAGATGAGGAATGGAATACTGGCGAGTGATACCCTTGGATGTGAAGAACTGTAACAGCTCCTGTCCAAGATATTTCCCACCATGGTCCGAACGTACAGAGGTAAGAGATAGACCAGTGAGGGACTCAGCATGCATAGTCATAGCATGAAAGTGAGAGGCAGTGTCCGACTTGGAGCGAATAAACGCCAAGAGGGCAAAAGCACTGCAATCATCGATAAAAGTGAGCACCCAGTGACAACGAGAGCAAGATTCCAAAGGAAGCTCAATGAGATCAGTGTGAACCAGACCAAGAACCCGAGAAGAATGCTTCAAGGAAGGACCAAGAGGGTGTTCATGGGCTTTGCCAAAAAGGCAGCCAGGGCAAGGAGTGGTTGGGCGAGAAGAAAGAGATGGTAATCCAGAGGTGGAACATGAAGCATGTTTAAGAGCATTGTCTGAGCAATGTCCCAAACGGTGATGCCAGAGTTTGTAAGAAGACACATTCTGCAAGGAGTTAAGATCTCCAGTTGGTGGAATCAGAATCGACTGAAACCAATGGAGAATATCACCAGGTGATGAGGCGGTCACCCAGATCACAAGGTTGCCTTGTTCGTCAAGAACATCAGTAGTCTTGCCAATGATTATCTGATAACCCTGAAAGGCTAACTGATTAGTAGAGAGTAAGTGACATGAAGCATCTGGAGAAAACCAGACTCCTGTCAAGGTAACGACACGATTGTCACATCCTTTGAGAAGGATTGTTCCTGGACCAATCATCTTTATAGATGTTCCGTCCACAATATGAGCATATTTCATATCATCTCCTAGAACAGTGAAATCTGATTCAAAGGGAGTAATGTGATTGGAACAACCTGAATCAATCATCCAATGATCGCTGATAAACTCCATAGAACAGGAAGACTTAGATCCTGCTGTGTAACAGTACAAAGAGTAATCATCATTGTTGAAACTACTACAATCATTGTCTCCCCAGTCGTCTATATCAGGCTCTGAGGGTACTCTATTGTCTCTATCTCTGGAATCTAAACCATGTTTCCAGGAACCATCTTTGAATCTCCAAGTGTCCCCATTATAGGATTCGGACTCTCGGGAATTTGTCCTTACCTTCCCCTTACCCTTCTCTGTGGCAGTATAGCGTTTACACTGTAGATCTGCCTGTTGTCTCTCATAAGGATTGATACGAGGCAGAGAGGTAGAGGAAGAGGACGGACGATAGGCGGCGATTTCCATGCCGCTTTCCTGATGATGATGTAGTATTTTAGTATCGACATCGGTACCAGCAGAAAGAGTATCAAGATACTGCTCAATCTCACAAGGATGTACATTCCATCCGGAATTGGAGACAGTGCTCGACATATCCTCTTCATCAGCTTGGGTGACCATATAGTCATCTGTGAACTCATCCAGTATCGGATTCTGTTCAGGATTCTGGTTAACGTTCCATGAGGAAACATAGTTTATGTCGGTAAAACTGCCATGACCAGGAATAGTTACCTGTTCTCTTGCAGTATCATGTACTGTTGTCTCTACCTCTGTTTCAGATAGGTCAATGACCATGGATTCTTTGTCTATGGTTGCCATATTAGCAAAGCCTATGGCATTTGCTTTTCCCTTTCCCTTCTTTCAATCCTAGCGATGTTGAAAATTATCAGCATTATGCTTGCCACAATGTGCAGATGCACCTCGTCCTCTGGTAGGACCTCTGCAACCACGCATAGCTTGTCCTTGAAAGTTGTTAGGTCTCGAACCAGACTGATTGTTCTGATTCAGAAAGGAAGAGTTCTGGTTTTGGTTATTACCAGAATTCCAAGGACATTGAGGACCAGGTCCTCAGTGGAGAGCGGACATGCAATTAGCAGAAGAGGACGAGTCGGAGGCAGAAAGACGATGAGCCAGGGAACGAGAGGTTAGACCAGAACATTGGGTTTTGACTTCCTTTGAGATATGAGGAAGCATGTTGTCGACAGTAAAGTCGGGTTGTTCTATGGTCTGAATGATATGAGATATTATATCATCAAAAGAGAAAGGGAGGCGAGAGAGAAGGATCATGGCCTTGAGTTCGGGAGGAATGGTAAGGCCAGCTGCTTCCATCTGTGTAAACATCGAGGTGATGGTAGACAACCCCTCGGAAAGTTTGTTGGTCTTGATCCTCACTCATAGGAGATCAGAAAAAATCATGAATTGGCTGGGAATACCTCTTTTCCTGAATAGAGACTCCATCTTGTTCCATAGCTTCATGGAAAGGGAAGGATGGGTAACATCGCCTTCTTGAACATAGTCCCAGACTACTTGAGCTTGTAACTCCACGCTCATAGTGGTTGCAAGAAAGCCTATGATCTTGTAGTCGATGGCAATCCATTTGCTCTGACCAGCTGCAGTAACAGCAGTAGAGCAGGCTGCATGAGTATTGGAACCGGTGATGAAACACCAACCGCCAAGCATCTGAAGGGGACCTCGCAGGGCAATCTTCCATGCGGTATAGTTAGAGGCACCGATGAGAACAGGAACATGAGCAGGATGATCTTTGGTAACCGTGAAGTCGGTAGGAGTTTGGTTTGCTGCCATGATGTTACTAGAAAAGATACGAAAACAGGATCTGTATAAAAGGATCAGCGTCTGGAATGAGATTATCAAAGAATAGAAAGGGAATGTCGCCTGTATCCTCTTTTGTTTTGTCCTTTGTTTCCTCTATTGTGACCTTGGTAACTTCCTCAGAATCATCTGATAGATATTCTGGTTCCTCGGTAGTGGACATTTGTCCAGTAGTCCTATGTCCATGAGGTAATGGAATGTCTTTATCTTCTTCTTCTTCATCTCTGCGATCTCCTTTTTTGTCTTTTTCCCATTTTATTCTTCGAAGACGTTTGTAATCCTTACGAGCATCGTTAGGATTTTTAGCCTTATTCAAAGGCCAATGATGTACAGTATTTTGTATAGGGTTGTCTCTACATATGGTTTCAAGATGTTCAAAACCTAATGTAGGAAAGAAATGTTTGTTGTACATGTTATAGTCATCAGGGTCTCCGGGTTGAACCGGGTAACAAGAAAAAGAACAAGAATGATAGGGAAGATCCCAAGTATAGAGAAAAAGATGAAGGAAAGAAGAAAACATATGCGTATCTGATTTAGTAAGGTGCTGCCCGAGCCTTTGCTGTCATTCGCATATGTATAGGCCTTTCATAATGGGAAGTGGCCAGTATGGACTCAGTGTCATAAATGACACATTGTCTCCGTAGCAATCTATCCACAGCCTTTGGCTCAGCGTCAGTTTGTCCATGAGCGGCAGCAGTACCGGATCGGTGATAGCAAAAGACATTCATAGTAAGGTCCAAAGTAACCTGTCCAACATCCAAACGATGATCTGGTCCTAACAAAAATTGACATAAGCAATTCAAAGCCCAATCGCAGGTAGCTGATTCATAAATAAGAGCTTTGAGAATGAGATAAATGGGGTTGAGGTTATAGAACCTCATCCTCTGCTTTCAGTCAAAGTCTGTATTCCATTCCTGAATCGTCAGAACTTCCCTGTGATGTGGCAACTATGGAACCGAATAGTGGGAGCCATGAACGTGGTTGGGGAACAGGATCGAGTAGGTGAGCTCTTGACACTCTGGGAAGCATCGAGGAAAGTGATGGGTATGCATCACCTCGTATCCTTGCCAATGAATGAGGGAGTTGGTCAGAAAAGGGTCATCATTAGTTAGAGTCGAAGGGGCCCAGCTGATAGAAGTGGTGAGAGAGAAGAGAGATTCAGAGGGGAAGGAGAGAGTCATGGCGATATTGGGCATCCAGAGAGGAGCATCCCAAGCGAGAGGTGGTAGCTCCAGTTCGATAAAAAGAACCAGGTAAGTAAGGCGCTTTTGATGGCACAAGTCAAGAGGAGAAATGAGATCTACTCTCATAGACCAGTGGCAAATCAATGGTGAGGTCGACTGCCAGATTTGATCCTCTTGAAGATCATTCGGCTTTGGGACGATCACTGTGACCATCTCCAGTTCCCCTTGTTCTCCTTCTTCGGCTGGAGCTTCGAACCTGAGTAGTTCCAGGGCTTCTTTCAAGTAGTCTGTGTGCCTGTAGGCCATGACTGGGAGTTCCGATAGGGTCCAGGGGAGTTCCAAGCGAGGCATAGTGAGGAGTCAAGGGATGAGGTTCAAAAGGGAGATTGGAACTTATGGAAGGTGGTGGAACCTGAAGAGGAATCTCTGAAAGAGAGGAATGTTGGTTGGACAAGGATGATGGAGGGACAATGTGGACTCCAGCGATATCTGAGATAAGCTGGGGAAGGACTGGATCTAGTAATGAAAGCTCAGCTCATTCGACTTCAGCCTGCGTAAGCGGTGGCTGAGAAAGGAGAGAGCTAGAAGAAGTGGTTCCTTGGCGAGGACATGTTGATGGACAAGAAGTGGGAGGATGACGGCGAAGAAGAGTTCTCACTGGTGGAGTTGGAATCGGACTTGGATGATGAGCACTGGCACATCCAGCTCGAGTGAAGGCAGCGTTAGCATAAAGGAAGCTTGGGAAAGTAAAAGAGCACCGGATGCAGTGTTGTCCTGATCGTCCAGGAGTTCTACAATTTGGGCAGGAGAGGAAGAGATCGTCATCAATAACTCCAGAGATAGTAAAAGGGCGTCGTCCAGATAGATGATTGTACCAAGGGATGAGAGGAGGAACATTACTAGGTCTTCGAGGATGGTATCCCGAGTGAACTGCAGGATAAGGAAGTCTCCGATGCAGATAGGCACCAGGGAATCGAGAAGGTCAAGGAGGGACAAAAGGTCGAGAAGAGGCAGGGGTGTCAATAAAGACAGGATGCCTACCAGGTGGAACGTATAACTCTTGTTGAGATCGAGAAGATCTAGACAAGGAAAGAGACTCGTCAGTATGTGATTGGGTATGATGGGAAGAGAGTTCCAAGAGGCGAAGACACTGCTCAAGAACAGAGAGCTCTGAACATGTGACTTGGTCTGACATCGCAGACAATAAGTCTGTTTGCAATCGACGAGCAGATTATGTAGTCAGGGCAGGGCTCATAACCTATAGAAATCCAACAGGACTTCTACAGGTGCAGCTGAGGGATACAAGGGATCCTACTAAGGGAGATCTCTAGTAGAGACTTACTAGGGATTTGAGCTGTCTGTAGTTGAGGCTAAAATGAAGCTATTGATCACTTGTTGGGTGAAAACAACTTAGGTATTAGAGGGGCTAAGAGAGCCCTTATATACTACAGTACATGTTTGTACTTGTGTATGTATGGAAGGTCATAGAATGTTCTAAATGAATCATGTGATATAAATGAAGAACATTCTATAGTATTCTATCCAATAGCAAATAAGGAGCATTACTGAGCATCAGTCAGCATATACTGTGGATTACTAAGTAGATGAATAATGAATGAATAATATTGATAATGTAATGATAGAACCTTCTAGAAAGAAATAGAAGATTACATAACAAAATGGACTTGATCTAGAATAGAACAGTCTAGAATTCATAATAGAATATTACCAATTCAACAACAACTGCTCCAAAAAACCATAAAGAACAGGGTCACATCAGGGCATTACAAGAAATGGACTTTGAGACCATGAGGGCCTATTTTAAAGACTATGAATCCACACAGGGAAATGAGTAGAGATGGACATGTCAGATAGTGTACTGTCTTCTCCTCAGAAACACTAAAAAAATTACATAGTTCTGATTTTGCTTCTATCTTGAGGTCACAACACCTAGATAGTGCTTGACCATTTCTTTCTTCTCACTTTGTAGAATGTAGTTTAGATAATAGAATGGCAAACCTTAGATGAAACCCCAAAAATATGTAGTATTTCCAATAGTGTATAAGAACCAGTGTATAATACTGTATGAGAGAATTGGCCAAAATGGCACAAGATGATAGTTACAAACCAAAGATTTCTTCTATTTACAATATTACTTCTCGTTGTGGTAGCCTAGCAGAAGTACCAACCAACACAGGGTCCCCAAAAGGGCTTGGCCTCTGGGAAGAGGTGCTTAATTCTGTGTGTACACAAAAAGAAAAAGTTTCTACTGAGAACCCGACTGAGCAGCGGATGCGAACAATGCGTTGGTGTTCACACTGTCAAGGCTCGTACCCCTAGGATCTCCTTGAGCTCGACCTCAGCCAATTCTGTTCGTTGGGTTTCGGTTCCACATCCCGCTCTCCTCGATGGGTAAATCGTGTATGGCCATACGTCTGTGGGTATCTAGTGGGAATCAATCGACGACTGGGGAAGTTATTCCTCGTAGAGATATGGTTCGTCCGCTGGTTGATACCACGACGCAGGAAACGCTCATTGGCAGCCTATGGATATCTGAAACAAGGTCTCAACCTTGGTGGCAAATGGAACATAGATAAGACAGAAAAGAGGGACCTACCACTCGAATGAATTTGCTGCGCAACGCTACCACGGTGCCTCCCGCGGATTGAGCCGAATCCGTGCGTCTTGAATATGTAGACATTTGCAGCTGTCAAAGTGCACACCGAACTCTTTGTCAGTGGAGGGGCATTTGGCCCTCTCGAATGGCGACACAGGTCTAAATGGGATGGCAGTGGCACACAAGCGAATAAGGACGTCGTAGCTTCTCCCTGTGAGACATCTTGTTCGGGTGAGAGGAACGGTGGTAAGCGTTTCGACGGCAGCAGGTGCGAATTGATTACAGTAGGTGATGGAACTTGCGGCGTTTGCGGGAAGTACGAGCTAGGACTGCTTGCACGAGAATGTACTGCTTGGAGTTGGCTTGGAGGTTCTGAATCTGAGTTTGTTGCCGCCGCAATTTAGGAAAGGGGAAAAGGGAAAAGGGTGGAGTTGGAGTTGGGCGATGGCACCGTGGGTGGGGAGAGAGCCAACTCGCCACGCGATTCATCCAAACGCCTTATCTTCCCCCGAATCTGGACGTACATCCACGAAAGCCATTCCATATACCTTTACCTTATCCCAGAGTGCTCGTGATACCAATCTAGACAACTCCGTTGCGCGAGAAGATTTCCGCCCAAGTCTCCTCACAACCACAAGCACACGGCGGTATGAACCGAAAAATGGGCATCAGTGTACGCCACACGAGACGAGGGTGGTTATAGTATAGCGGTGGATTGAGCCCTATCGGCGGTGTGCGTATCGGTGAGCGGCAAGGAAGATGCGAGGCGCCCTCCAACTCAGATTGACGAACTGCACGTATATATGATGTCCGTCGCCTCGTCTTGGACCAGCGTTCCCAGATCCCGATGATTTTCATCAATGATCCAGCCCTTGGGAATGTTACATTATCCAGTCTCTGACATCCTCTCTGAGTTCTGCCGACTCCATTCTTTTCCATCCGGGCTTCCAAGCTACTTGATCGAGAGAAATGTGAGGTGCGTTCAGCTTGGCAGAAAGATAGGCGCCCAAGGTGGTCTAGGCAGGGGGAGTAATGCTGGGAGGGATTTCGACCAGGAATCGGTGTTCTGACCTACCCTCGTCCTCAGCGCTAAAAGTTCATGCGGAAGTGACGTACCACTGTTTCCTATGATGTAAATCCTATAACTTCCTTGCCCGTAACGGCAGCCCGTTGCCGAGCAGAGGTGAGCTGAACGCTGACACGAGTGAATTGCATGATGATGAGCATTGGCTCAAGGTGAGCGACTCGGTTCAGCGTTTCGCAACATTGACAGCACAGCCATACTCGGATACACTCACGATTGGTGAGGGAGAGGTGGCCTGATTGTTGCACTCGTTAACATTCAAACGGAATGGAACCTTCCAAGCGGTCGGTATCCCATGGGAAAAGGCGGGTGGGGATTTAAAGGCCATGATGGCAGTGACGATCCAACGGACCACATCGTAGCCCCTTTCGGTAACAGGTACCATGTGGCACCACTATGAAACCAGAATTCGGCGATTTGGAAGTGTCTGAACTCAACGTTCCCACAGTAGATTGGCCTACATTGACTCATTTGATGCTCCACACACACGCACGTTCGGGGGTACGGGGTCTCATGACAGCAGGCCACAGCTACGGCGTAATGACGGCAACGACTGTCAGGCTTCAGGGAGGTGAGTGCACCTGAGTCGACCATGCTAACTAACATCATATTTCTTCCTTTCAAGTCGTGCATTCGAAGTTAACTTGTAAGCAAGCATCTCATCACTGCAAAACTTCAAGTTTAGGGTGCAATGTACGGTTTTATGAGCCACTTTGGACCACCCCACGCTCTTCTACCGACTACCCCCAATGCCATCGGATGATTCGGAGACTGTGCTCGTTAAGGGTAGCAACGCTTTTCAAGGAGTCTGCGGCCTTCGTTCCCCGCCGGTAACCTGAATGCAGTCCATCATTATCAACCAAATTTCGTTTGTGGTGTGCAGTGCTCTCAGGGGTATTTAGGCCCGGAGTCCGGGAGGATCCAGCATATTCATATATATTTTACTCCCAAAGGTTCAATTGGAACCCCATCGTCACTTCAAACCCCCTCGACACTCGACATGAGATTCACCACCCTCTCCGCCATCATTACTTCAGCTGCTACCCTTGTAGGTGCAGCCCCGCAGCGTCGCCAAAGTTGCCCCGAAGCCGCCCAGTTTGGCGTATTGAGCATATCCCCAACCACCGTCTCACCTGGCCAGGTGAGCGAACGCTCTTGACGAGCCCTGATTTAATACAGCCAGTGACCAACCAACCAACCCAGTTCATGACTATAAATGCCGACTTCAGTTGCGCTATTAACACCTTCGGTATCCATCCCGAATTCACCGATTACTACATCGAGGTCCCCGTTGGCAACAATGGTCACGAGCCTCCTATCCTTTTGGCCCGTCAGAATGCACCGAGTGGTGACTCTACTTCATTCACTGTTACCGTAAGTTTTCCAAATGCGCGGATCGAATTCCTGGACTATATTTTACTTAAACTTTTATTGCAGGTCCCAATCGCGAATTACGTTGCAAACGCCAGCTATGTAGTCGTCTTAGACACCACCTACCCCATTAACGGCCCCAACGGCATGCTTTACTCAGTTGTCGGTGGTGTTGAGACTCCAATCACCATCAATGTCTAAAGCTATATAGCTTGGGCGAATGCCTATTCGAGTAATGTATGCTACGAACATATTTCACAACATGGCTGTTTTTTCTGGTATAAATAATAATTATGCAATTTCTGGATAAACAACCAAGAACGCGACTAATATGAAGGCACGACATGCATGAGAAATGCTTTGGCTCGTTCTCAGCTTTTCATTATAGTTTATAAACGCGGCGTGCTTATCATTTTCATGCTGGGGTAGAGATACAGAATAGTCAAAATCGCATGTCAGTCATAATCCAGTGCACATCGATCACGCCGCCGTGGGGGTATGCTCCGTACCCTTGCTAGCCACCCACGTCTCAGGTCCCTGATAATCACCAACTGGCAAGTCAGGACTGGCCACGACGCCGAAATGATCATCATATCAATGTGCTACTAACCGTCCTATTCTTGATATCCATGTACTTGAGGCGCCTCGTGAACCACTCGCCCGCAGTCTGGCCCGTATTAAAGTCATAATTGGGGCGCTTCTGCACGGCGTCCGCGATTGAAGGGTTGTCTTCTACGAGCGCTCGAAGCACCCTCGAGTTGCCCGGACGAGTGAAGAACACAACAGACCAGCGTTCGTACTTGCCTTGATCGCCGGGCGGCCGCACCACGCGATGCATACTGGACTGGAGAATACCTCCACTGAAGACAGTGAGGGCATCGCCAATATTGCATATCGCGTGGCCGGGAAGAGGCTGTGTGCATTTATCGTCGCACGTGAGTATCTCCTTGGCTTCAAACAAAACATGCTCATACTTTGACGTAGAACCACTCCGTCTGGCCAGGAGGCATGACTTGCAATCCGCCCAGCCTATTGTGCAAAAATGACTGGCAAGATTCCGACGACGAACATCACATATGTGCATCGTGATCAAAGGAGATTTTGGCTCACCAAGGAACCAACGTCAGTATGAGCACCCAACTTCGGCTGGTCTGCTACTGCTTCTTCGGGGGGCGGTTTGATCTTGATCACGCGGGCTCCACTGAAGCTGAGCTCCTCGTCCGAGTGCAGTCGTTCCAGCGTGTGCTCGGGCAAACCTAGCCTGTCGTTGAGGATGCGAATGATTGTATTATTGACTTCCAGCGACTTGTTGACGAACGGACGCAAGACGGTCGACATTGACGTTGACCATGGGGCTGGGCAACTTGCCTGCAGGACCTTTGGAAATGCGAGCACGTCGTCCTTGGAGATATTGAAGAACTCTCCGGAGTCAAGCTTCTTACTGACTCACAAATGATCCTGCGTCAGGGAAACAACACGGCTGAGACGATAAGACCCACCCGGTAGAATCCACCGGATTCATGCCAGCTTTCTTATATCTGAACGAGTCGGTGGGTTAGTCGGCGGTCAGCGGTTTACGTGAAGATAAGGTCAAGACTACGTAGATAACAGTATACGAACCCAAACCATGGATCATCATCTGCTGGCTCGGACTTCATCTTCTCATCAAATGGAAGGGCCATGAACTCGGCGCCAACGTTGAACATGTCATTGACTTCCTGATCAGCGCCATGGTTGTTGAGGCTAAGAAAATGATGATCAAGACATGGCCATGTACCTGTCCCGACTAGTTTCACTACTTACTACCAGAATCCGATGGATGTCGCTGCATGCCATAGACGGTCGATCTCTGAGGAATCGCCGGCTTTGAGGAGGTCAAAGTCGATGACCAACAATGGATGGATGCGGACGTTGTCCGGGAAAGGCGGTAGAGTCGATCCAAGCATAACCTTTTTTATGATCAACTTTAGCGTCGGGAGCCGACAGAAAGTCGATTTTAATGGATACAGCTCACCTGGGGCGCTATAGTGGGTGGGGACTCGATGATAGAAAAAAACTCTACAGCACAGTGTGATATATATAGACCTTCGAGAGCCGCTTATTCACCACCTTATTTGAGAAGGTGGCCGGACAGATAGGCTGAAGAAAAATGCGGCGTACCTGTTTAGTGTTCACTACTTCTACTACTTTTAACGGCTGGATATTGGACATCTGGTGCAGATTACAATGAGAGCGAAGGACCCATTGCTGGTGTATCTGGTTTCGGACATGAAATGCTCACCTTGATAGGTGGCGACGATAGCGCATTGTCTGAGACCAATGATGGCAAGCGAGGCTGGTGGACTGCATGTGCTGCATCAGCGAGGGCTGTGATAACGAAACCTGCTAAAGATATGAATAAAAGGAAGCGGTAGACGGGTCATGGTATGTCGGTGCCAATGTGACGGGTAAACCCATACCCGTTTGGGGATGGTCGTCGCGCGATGCAGACGCTCGCCGCCAACTGTCTCGCTGCATCGAGAATGGCGTGTGGCAACTTCCTAGACCATGTCAGGTTCACTTGGGACCAAGGCCCGCGCATGAAAAGGGTAGAGATCACTAGAATTGTGACGGGCTAAGTAATTGATGACGAAGACAGGAGATAAAACTGATAGTATACAGAATGACATTTAAAGGCGGACGCGGAGCCACACACATATACACGGACCAACGCACGGACTTCAGGGACTAAGAATTCACTCCCCGGGGATCATGTCGCGATTGTCAGGTTGTTCTTTAAAAGAACTGTTTGTCTTCTTCTAAAACTCCTCGGCCCCAGTGGTATAGCCAGCCTAATTCATGAATGGAACACGTGAAATTAGTTTTCAATGGTGCGAAAGCGCAGATGCATGGTTGGTATCGCTGCCTGTTCGTTCTGACAGTTCCAAAGCCAGTTTCCATTCATGTTCTTCACGTAGATATTCCAGATGGTCCCGATGAAGACTAGATTTCTTCGATCTTCTCAAGGCCTTTTCAGGTGGTGTCGTCGTCGTCTCTGCTAGGTAGGTGAATGGATCTCCGCAGCCAAATTTGATCACCGACTTAAGATCGTTAGCTCAGAGATAGATAAGTCACTAGTCATCAATGACTGTGAATCGGTTTGGAATCAGTGGTACCTAATGTCGAACGGAATGCTCCAGGTGTGAGCAACGCATGGCTCAAATATTGGCAGTATTTCTTCTTCACTTTACATTCAGCTCGAGTTCAGCCTCATTGTCATGACTCTCTCATGCTTCCGAGTTTCGGCCCATCAGTCGCTAACGTATAGGTTGTATGGTTGTAATTCCGAACTTGTTTGCTCGTACGTTGGGACACGTCCGACTAACCTCTCCGAGGATCAGGGCCAGACCATTGGGCAAGCAATGTACAGTACGAGTAGTAGCCAAGCCTATTTCAAAGAGACTCCGCTACTGACTCGGACCACTGCCATCCAAGTCCGTAGTAGGTTACCAACCACCATATCTCAAGCAGGGCACGACCCTGGATAGATTGGTCGCGATTCGGGGAGAGGCTTCCTGTTCGAACTTCAAAGATGAAAAGGGGAGGAAGGGAGAGGGAAAGGGAGAGGGAGAGATCCCACAAGGTTAGGCGAATGAGGCCAAAAGTTTCCAAGCGCACTGCGCTGGTATGTGGTTCACACGTTCGTCATCCCGGTGTACCAGCGCGCCATCGGTCATTAGTTAGTTATGGCAGCTGACCGCCGGACCGAATAGACCGCGAGCCGAAACCCCCCAAAAGTCGGCGTCATCCTTATCTCCACTAAACTCGGGAAGTGGCGTCGGCGACTTGCTTGCTCGGTCGTAGTTCGGCTCACTCTCCATGGTTGATCAGTGGCAATTATGCAGCCTGCATGTAGCCCTTCCTGCTGTTTGGCCATATTGGAGACTCAGATACAGTAATAGTGTCGTCACCTGTTCGTAAATCAGGGATTTGCTGATGTAGTACTCAATGGGTGGCTCAGTCGTTCGTACGTATCTGACTTCTTAACTTGTGGCTCAGCAAACGTGTAGAAAATAAGTTGTAATAATTCCCTGATCAGTGACACTTTTCTTCCTTTCATACTATCCTTCGTTTTGTTTCGCTGCCAAGAGATTGTTTTTGAACAACTTTTGTGGTTACAAAACCGAGAGAAGAGATTGCACTAAACCCAAATGTGGAACATTACATAACTACAATGAGTACCACTAATACAGTAATAATTACCGTGTCTTCTCACCGAGTGAAGGACTTGAAATACCTTATCATGCGAATATTATGGCCCATCACGTACTTTCTGTTACCCTCAATGGCCTTGGACTCCGTCCCTGATCATGCGCGGTGATTCTTGCCAGGCTGCTCCGATAGAAATCAAATATCAGCGTATATAAAGTCTGACCCTGAAATATGAATGATTAATTCATTCCTGGCCCATACCCATCCTACTCGAGGGTTGAGCCTCGTTGTACTACAAGCATCGGGCACTCCGTACTTATCCATACTTACCTTCCTCACGCCCAACCGACGCTGACAGGGTCACCGAGATCGCACTCGGACTTAACTCTCGGACACACAGTCTACGCAATCTAAGAATGACCATCAACCCGAACTTTCCAACGAATTTCGCCATCACTCCAAATGCTGATCCTAGCGTACCAAACTATGCTCTGGGAGACGCCTGCAAAGATACATTTGGGCCAGAGGCACAACAAGAAGCGATCTCCAAATATGGTATCGCCGGCAGGATCTGGTAAATACCCTTATTTTCTTCCAAGAACTTGCTAACCTGCGCGCGGACTGTTAGGGAAGGCGCGCACGCGTTGTGCACCTACATTGACTCTGCAAAGGAACTTGATTTCGACCCTCCATTTATGGATGATCCGCGGGTGCCACTCGGTATTATCGAGCTTGGATCGGGGACAGGAATTGCAGCAGCGAGTGTCGCGAATCTCATACGAAATGCGAGCCTGCCGGGCGGTTTTATAATTCCCACAGACCTCCCAGACGTTTGTCCACTCTTGGAGCACAATCTTGGAACAGATGACAACTCGAAAGTTGTCTTCGTAAGGCCACTTATTTGGGGCAATCTCGACCACGCTGTTTCTATCAGTAACGAATTTGACTTCGGTGGTGATCCGTCTGCCGCTCCCAGGGGGAGACTCACGCACATCATCTGCAGCGATATCGTAGGTATCTTCGTTAGTTTCGACTCACCGAGGCACTCCTTACTTACTACGATCTGTGCAATTCGCAGGTGTATATTCCTAGGCTCTTTGGTCCGCTTCTTCGGTCGCTCATACACCTCACCTCACCGTCCAACGTCGGTTCTTCCGGACCGCACGTCAAAGTCACCATGTCCTGCCTGATCCGCAGTCTTATGAAAGAGGTGGCCTTCTGGTCAGCGTTTGGTCTCTGGTTCTCATTCCACCCTGTCATGGTGCGCCGTCGCGAGAGCGGAAAGGGACTCCCAGAAGATGAACCGGATGAATTTGAGTCTTGGAGACAGCTTGGAGAAGAATGTGATATTGACCATAAATTCGTATTTGTGGCGTACCGTCGTCCAGAGTCGATTACATGGAAAATTCCCGAAAGTGATCAAGACTTGATGGACGGCGTTGGCGCTTGGGGCACAACAGTGAAAAAAGGAGACGAGACATTTGAGACGACGCTCTTGATGATTATGGGAATTGATACATAGTACAAGATGGATGAAAATGTTGGGCTGTAATATTCTTCATCGTGAAGAATAAATGATGATATGTATTTGTGATTCAAACGTTTGCAACTCTTCTTCACTTTAGTTGTATTACGATGATCGTACTAGTTCAAGTCTCATTAATCCTCACAGAATTTGTGTCAATCCTGAAATTTCAGCGTTCAACCTTCAAAGCTTCAGCTCCAAGCAGGACGTACTTGATTGATTGGATCGCAAAACACGATCGTGCAAAAAAAAAAATATGATATAGTATCAGCTAATTCATACATAGTTTTGAGTGGCACGCGCCGTTTGTATCAGCATTCGATTGCAATAGTTAGATAGCCTATCGGCATCGTGGGTGGTCGTTATCCCGACCGTCTCACGATGCGCTAGAAGCACGGAACGATGTACAAGACACGCACCATGGGCTCTGAATCGATCGAGCAATGGATCTCACGTATTCGTGGTTTTATTTTTAACCTTCCTTTTTTTTTCTTTTGGGGGCACACGATGCAAGCAGTGCATCTGAACTTGCGGCAGGTTCCGAACAGTAGTTTCGATGAAATTCGTTTTAACCGACCCGTAACGTATTGACAACATCTATTTGTAAAGTCACATCCAGAGTCGTAAGAAATACAGAATGGACACAGATAATATCCTATTTCACATCAACTTGAATCACGCGGCAGCTGCAGCAGCTAAGTTGTGCTCTGTGCCCCTGCTGGCCGCCCACGTTTCAGGTCCCTGATTATTACCAACTATGTCAGAAAACGGGCACACCACACAGTACTTTCTCGATGTGCTAACCTTTCTATTCTTGAGTCTCAGGTACTTGAGGCGCCTCATGAACCATTCTCCAGCAGTTTGGCCCGTATAGAAGTTATTGTTGGGATTTTTCTGCATGGCGTCGGTGATTAAATCACTACCTTCCAGCGGGCGAAGCACGCTCGAGTTTCCCGCACGAACGAAGAACACGATAGACCAACGTTCGTGCCCGCCTTGAGCACCGGGTGGTCGCAGCACGCGATGCATGCTGGACTTAAGGATACCTCCACTGAAGATAGCGAGCGCATCGGCGACGTTGCAAATCGCGTGGCCAGCAAGAGGCTACATACATTGATCGCCGCATGTGAGTATCTCCTTCAAAATTGCGCCTCCAACAAAGCATACCTTGACATAGGACCATTCTGTCTGCCCAGGAGGCAAAACCTGCAGCCCGCCGAGCCTGTTATGCAAAATAGTCTGAGGAGGTCACGCCAACCAGTATCAGATATCCGTGTCGCAATCAAAGGCAATTTCGACTCACCATAGAGCCAACGTCAGTGTGTCCGCCCAACTTCGGTTGGTCTGTGACCGCTTGTTCGGGCGCTGGGGGGATCCTGATTACGCGAGTTGCGGTGAAACCATGCTCCTCTTCCGAGTGCAGTCGCAAGAGCGTGCCCTCGGGCAAACCGAGCTTGTCATTGAAAATACGGAAGATTGTGTTATTGACTTCGAGCGACTTGCGGATGAATGGGTTCAAGACAGCGGGGATCGCGGCTATCGCCGGAGCTGGGTATGTCGCGTGCACGACCTTTGGATATGCGAGCACATCGTCCTTGGAAACACTGAAGTACTCTGCACAGTCCGGTTTACTGATTCCCGCGTCAGATATAACACCACTGTGACGACTATCATGTAAACTTACCCGGAAGCATCCACCGCGTTTGTACCAGTCTTCTTATATCTGGAACGATTCGATAGGTAAGCAGTCAGTAACGTGACGATCAGCGCCACATTGGTGACATTGTACGAACCCAAACCATGGGCCTTCGTCGGTTTTCTCGTACTTCATCTTCTCTTCGAGGGGAAGTGCCATGACGTCGGCACCATAGTCGAACATGTCGGCGACTTCTTTTTCAGTACCATGGTTCTTGAGGCTGAGAGAGAGAATGATCAATACATTATCGTGCACATGCATGGGGTAGTTTGGCTACTCACTACCAGAACCCGATGGATGTCGCGGCCTGCCAGAGACGATCGATCTCGGAGGCGTCGCCGGCTTTGAGAAGGTTGAAGTCGATGACCAACAGAGGGTGGGTAGGGATGTTATCCGGGAAAGGAGGTAAAATTGGTCCAGACATTGTTTCAAAGTTCGAGATAACTGTTTTGATGACGGAGCTCGACATCAGAAACGTCCTTTATATATAGCTCATCTGAGGCACTGCTGGTAGTGAGATAGCCCGCCGTGACTCCGCAGTTCAACATCGTGGTTTAGATGCACATTGGAGGTTAGTCTAGGGACTTTGTTACAAAGTGAAGTGGAGCTGTTATTGAGTGCTGAATTACCGAAACTTAGCGCTGTGATGATCACTCACCGAAGGCTGAGCGCTCTAGCCGTCTCACTTGGCGGCTAGTGACTGGTTAGCCGGTTTCTAAAAATGACCACCATCAGCGGCTGTGGCGAGGCAATATGTTTTCCTTTCAATTATCACACATCTCATGTTGAGACATTCTCTGGTAGTACGGAGCTGAACGGCATCAATCTATGCAGTATTCGTAAGTGTTCGTAGAGATAGATAGAGACGAGAAGCCATTGTTCGAAACAGTGCATGAAGTTCCGAACCGAAGGCCATAATTCGAGCTGTGATGTGATAAGGCAGGCCATCAGTGGCAGTGCGGCGAGCGAGGACTTCTAACTGCATCTCGGTCAACTCGTATATTCCCGGTTCCCTTGTGGAGAAACTGTCAGTGATAGCTTTGAAGTCAGTGGCATTCACGCACCACTTGCGTTAATCACGGGAGTGTTACCCCGGCTTTGGAAACGGTTTTTACTAAGAAAATGCGTCTCACACTGAACTCCTTCAACACGAAAGGATATACTCAGACAGGCATGGGGCTATGCTGTTCAGTGACTTCAGTCCGTCATCAACCAATGCTTTCGACGACTTACGTTTCATGTCCCACCTGCCTTCTACGACTTTCAACAGGTTATCCTATCCGGCGAATAAAAAATGGCCAGATATTTCAGTTCATGTTGATGAATATGTATGACGTAAGAAAAGTTATGGGGACGTAAGTGGGGCGATGTACAACATATTACCCTCGAGAACATTTTTATTGGAGGGGAGGTGCCGAATGTTTTGATTCGATTCCAGAAACATGCAGAGCACCATGGTACGTATCGTTACGAGATATTTCTGATGCCGGGTACTGCCGACAAAGTCTTATGCCGCTTACCTCCATCCTCTGAACTGCCGCATCTCTGGAGTCGTCCGAAGCGTAAATTACAGCTTACAAGCCTGATTCAGCAGCTGCGAAAGTGGAGCGGCTCCGCTAATGCTGCACATAGCACGCATAGCACAACCAACTACGTACGTGCTCCCAGTGAGCGAGCCACAGTGGTGTGTATCGCCTCTGTCGGGTATGCCGGGCAGCGATGGCGCACGCGTGCTTCCCAGTTTGACTAACTACACAGCGCAACCCAGTGGAAGCGACAATGCTGTACTTAAAAATAAGGCAGAGCTTCGACTTAGCCGAGATCATTCTCCATCGCGAATAGTTCGCAACGTTTTCGTTTTCAAAGGGTCGACGGGGATAAATCGGTAATTCACTACCAGTGGGTCGGTTTCTTATTTTGTCCAAGTGTTGATTCGAACCACAATTGGTCAGCGTCAGCAAGCTCCGGGATTCAACCCGAGGATCAAGCTAGGATCCATCGTTTGAAGAGGAGATCCCATACTACTAACGGTTAAATTTACTGAATCCAACAACGGTGCGAAATGAAATCCTTCCGAGTTGAAACGTTGACTCGCGGTCGCCAGCGGAGTAACTTCCTAGAGGCTGTTTGTTCAGTGTTTGACATCCTATTAGTTCGACGCGTTAGCTCCTAGTCCGCATTTCCTGTTGGTGGTGCTGTGTTTCACTTCAGGCAAGGTGGCCTCGCATACATATTCGTCACCAAAAATGCAGGATGCACAAGGTACGTGTAAGTCACAATTTCAACTTTCAATTTCATCAATCACACCAAGGGTGTGTTCTGTACCCCTGCAGGCTGCTCTCCACGTCTCAGGTCCCTGATGATCATCCACCACGTCAGGACGGGCACCACACTGTACTTTTCCTATGTACTACTGACCTTCCAATTTTTGATTTTCAGGTACTTGACGTGCCCCACGAACCACTCAGCCGCGGTTTGGCCAGTATTAAAGTTGTGATTGGGGTGGTTTTTCACAGCATCTGCGACCAGAGGACTGTCTTCTGTGAATGCGCGAAGCGCCCTCGAGTTACCCGGACGATTGAAGAACACGATAGAGAAACGTTCGTGCTCGCTTTGATCACCGGGTGGCCGCACCACGCGATGTGTGTTGGAATGAAGGATTCCTCCACTGAATATGGTGAGGGCGTCGCCGATGTTGCAGATCGCATGGCCGGGAAGAGGCTGCATGGATATGTCATCACATGGAACCTCTCCTTCAAACTGGACCTACCTTGACATAGGACCACTCTGTCTGGCCAGGAGGCAAGACCTGTAACCCGCCTAGCCTGTTGTGCAAAATGGTCTAGCGAGATTTCGACAACGAATATCAGGTAACAGCATATCATGACCAAAGACATTTCGGCTCACTAAGGAACCAAAATCAGTATGTGCAACCAACATCGGCTTGTCTGCGACCGTACGTTCGGGCATCGGTTGCATCCTAATCACGTTAGTTGCGCTGAAGCTGAGCTCCTCGTCCGAGTGCAGTCGCTCAAGCGTGCCCTCTGGCAAACCCAGTTTGTCATTGAAGATGCGAATAATTGTGTTGCCGACCTGTAGCGACCTGCAGACGAACGGCTTCAATACAGTCGGCATTGCTGCTATTGCTGGAGCTGGGTACGTGGCTTGCGCGACCGCCGGAAATGCGAGCACATCGTCCTTGGAGACGCTGAAGTACTCTGCTGAGTCCGGCTTCCTGACTCGCAAATCCCTGCGTCAGGCAAACAATGCACTGCGAGAATGTAGAACTCACCCGGTAGCGTCCACTGCGTTCGTTCCAGCTTTCCTAAATCTGAAAGTCGATCGGTCGAGCACTAGTCAGCACTTAACGTGAAGATCAAGGTTGCAAGGATGATTATGTACAGACCCAAACCGCCGCCCTTCGTCCGTTTGCTCGAATTTCATCTTCTCTTCGAAGGGGAGGGCCATGATTTCGGCGCCCATATCGAACATGCCTTCAACTTCCTTATCGATGCCATGATTCTTGAGGCTAGGAAGAAGAAGAAGAGGTTATTGCCATACATTGTCAATATAAGTAGGTTCGCTGCTTACTACCAGAACCCAATGGACGTCGCGGCCTGCCAGAGACGGTCAATCTCGGAAGTATCGCCAGCTTTAAGAAGGTGAAAATCGATGACCACCAGTGGGTGTGTACGAACGTTGCTCGGGAAAGGTGGTAAAGTCGATCTAGGCATCGTTTCAAGTTCAGAGATACTATTTTGATAATCAATTCCAGTGTTACGAAGGAAAGCAACGACATCTTTTATTGTAGGGAGACTACTCACCTGAGGCACGGTGATAGTAGATGATAGCGTGCGAAGGCTGGGCAGCTTGACATAGACACCTTCTAAGTTAAGCCAAACGAAATTATTAATGTGGAGAGTCGCCTATTCATCGAAATACCGAAGAGCCACGGACGTTCAAGACGAACTGACACGAATAGCCGCTGTGATACCCTTTCATCCTCCGTGACTCATTTCATTGATATGTTGCGCTGATATCGGTAACGGCGTCGCAATAGCAAAATATTAGTCAAAGAGCGATGACTGTGATACTATATCGCAACAAACGGCATGATCTCATATGGCTGAGCAGGAAACCTAATAAAAAATGAGGCATTGATTTCGTTGAATATACGGGGCCGAGCTTACCAAAATGCTCCCATCGAAGAACATGGGCTTTATAAGATCTTTGGACGATCGTTCGCGTGCAAAACGTTTACTACGCTGTTGCCATCGATTCCCCAGTGGCTGTGACAGACCTCACTTGGTGTAAACTTTGATGGCACCTCATAACGCTGTCCTTCCACATGCCCTGGAAACGCCAGGAATAAAGAAACTTAGGGGAAAACGTGTTGTGCTCGCATCTGCTAGTTCACGACGGAAGGATATTCTTCAAACGCTCGTAAGCATGGCCATCTGACCTTCCCAGTCGCCCACCGTGACACTCAGTGAAGGGTCTCGCACCCGAGATCGTTCCCTCAACGTTCGCCGAAAACTTGCCCCTGTCTTCGTTTGAGCAGATCCACGAGTATCCGGTGGCGACTGCGATGCACAAGGCGGTAGAGGTGTACGAGCGACTCGTTGTGAGTACGAAATAATTCGAGGAACGGGACCCTGGACGGTGTCGTGTCATAGACCCAGAACCCAGACGATCCTCCGGATCTTGTCATTGGTGGTGAGTTTCAAATTATCCCCCATTGTGCTGCTTTTTTGACCAAAGATGACAGCGGATACGGTGGTGTTTACACACGTACTGCCGTCGACGACGCTCGAAATGGAGACGGGTACACGACAAGAAGTGCTGGAGAAGCCCGTATCAAAGGCAGACCAGTTGCGCATGTTGCAAGACTTGAATGGGAACGTGTGTGAGGTAGTTACGGGGGTGTCTTTGGGTGAGCATGTTTTCGTTCCCCGAGCGGTGTTGTTTGTATATATACTTTGGACGTGTAGTGTACCCGGTTCTCACAGCACCAGGTTATGTGACAAGGTGACCCGCTCTTCTTTGCTCATCGGCTGTTGCTGCCGTTGACCATCAATTGTGTAACAGGGAAATAGGCGAGAGGACATTGGTCCATTTTGCGGACAATTCTCTCCGTATCCTTAAATCTTATGTCGACCATGGCGAAGGGTTAGACAGGGCGGGTGGCTTTGCGGTACAGGTAGGGCAGGCGTTCGTCCTTGCAACCCTCGCGCTAAACCGTACCCCAGGGACTTGGGAGCATTCTCGTTCAAAAAATCGATGGCGACTATAACAACGTCGTTGGGTTTCCTGGGACGTCATTTTTCCAATTCCTAGATAAACTTGTGGAGGACGAAGTGGATTTCTTAGAGATATAGCAGTGAAAACACAGCATCTGTGACAAATCGGGCAAGTGGCGGCACTGTGGGCGCCTGCGAGTCGCTCGAGTGGTCCAACCACCAGCCAACTACTTACTTACTTACTTACTTCTCCTTTGCTCCATCTTCCACTCTTTCTGATAGTTTCTTGGTTTCATGTCGGGGTTCGCCGCTCTCATGGCGCTTAGCGCCTCTCAGACGAAGGAAGCCCAAGGCGCCGTCCAGACAGCACTCGAGCAGCGTCAACGCAACGAAGCACTCAAACGCAAGAAACAAGAAGAACTCGAGCGCAAGAGCCGCGAGGAAGAAGCCAAGCTCCGTCAGAGGCGCTTCGAGGACGAAAAGCGGCAACGGGAGCAGGAGGCCAAGCGAGCCACAGAGGAGGCACGACGTGTTGCGGAGCAGACGCGGCGCGAGGAGGAGGCGCGAAATGCGCTGTTGTATGGCCCTAAGAAGGCCAAGCAGCAAGGCCCGAAGTGGCCGACGTCACAATCAGGGCTCAAGGAGGATATGAGGAGACGGTTGGTGGACAACGACGACGACGACGGGTCAGTTGCGATGGCGCTGACGAGGGAGGAGAAACGCCAGCGGAGGGTGGAGGCAGAGATGCGGCGGACCTACCAACTCAAACGGTCGTCAGGGTTCCTCGGCAAGGGTCGACGACTCCCGGGTGGGGCCATTGATGCCCCAGCATCAGCGGGGGGCTCTGACTCGGGGGCCTCTACGCAGTCGGTCAAGGCCCGCCTCGCTGCCCTCCCCAACACGCTGACCAAACTCAACGTGAACAAGCGGGACACAAGGACGATCGACGAAATTCTGCAGGACAGGGCAAAAGCGAAGAATACGACGCTCGATGGAGACGATGCACGGGAATTCAACGATTGGTTTGGCACAGCCAAAAAGAAGGATTCAGGATCCGTTCCCGCTACTCAGTCCAGCGAAAGGCTGACCACGTCTTCGCCTTCCTCGAGTGCGAATTCGCCGAGGCCGGGAGGCACGAGTGAGTGTCATTTCTGTTCTGCTTTCGGCCTACGTCTATCGGTTGTGGTACCCAACTATCCTGGTCATGCACAGGGCCTTCGTCGCAGCCACCACCCAAGTCGCAGACTTCGGCTGCCAACGGCAAGATGGTACACAACCAGGCCGTCGGCAAGTCATCCTCGCAGTCCAAGCCTGCGCTGAGTACCAAGATGTCGACGATCCCGAAGCTTTCTTCCGCCTCCAAGACTTCGCGCTCCAGGAGCCCTGCCCCGAAATCACACACCGTCAAATCAGGATCTACTTCCGTACCAAGCGGTGCGCCTCTTCGATCAGGAGGGGTGATCCCTCCTAAGAAGCGACCCCGCTCTCCGTCGCTCTCGCTCTCGCCTCCTCCACCGAAGCGACGTGCGTCTGAACCAGACAACTCACTGAGTTCCGAAATATGGAAATTATTTGGCAAGGACCGGAACTCGTACGTCGCGCGAGACGTGTTGAGCGACGACGAGGACATGGAGGCGGATGCGGATATTTTGATGAAGGAAGAGATGCGAAGGTGAGTTAGGCATCTGTCTGGTTTGTTGCCTTGCGCGCCTATCCTAACGACCCGCATTCCAGTGCTCGGCTTGCGAAGCGCGAAGATGAGGTGGCGTTGGAAGAAGAGAAACGACACGAGGACGAGAAGCGCAGGCGAAAGCGCGAGCGCGAGATACGGGAGAGACAGGGCATGTGAACACCCTATGTGCTCGTCAATCTCCCGATCGACAAGACACGCATATGTCCCCCTGTTGAAGTGGTTCCTTTGGCGTCTCGCAACTAGCCTGTTCTACGCTATTTCCCAGCCCTCTGTCGTTGGGTTAGTTGGGTTGGGAAGACTTGGGACGCACATCAACTGTCTCTGTTACTGCTGTTCTCTTGAATTATTTAGATGCGACCAGGTACCCCAGGAATCGACGCAACCATATCATCATCGTTATCATCACTCACTACACTTATTTTCATGCCTGTGTTTTTGTTTCTCGGGGTAGGATGTTTGGTGGGAATGCACGAGAACAACAATAACCTATATATTTATGTTCTCGCTTTTTTCTTCACTGCACACGTTTTCACCCTTTGTTTCTTTTCTTTTGCTTTTCTTTGCACTACCAATGATTGTATTCGCAACACGAGCGCTATAATTCGCACTCTCATAAGTACTCACATACAGCAGAGATTCCTCTCACCAATGAATGTTATACTTTTACATGTCAGTAGCTGTGCTGCTCCGAGTGATAACGAGAGCGATCGGGATGCCACTCGGAGATCGTACTTGGACTTGACTCAGACACTGAATGAGATACCACCCAAACTTTCCACCAAGTCTCTCTATCAGTCCAACAGCTGGTCCTGGCACACGAATATATGCTTTGGGAGGCGTCTGCAGAGATGCATTTGGGCCTGAGGCACAACACGAAGCGATCTCCAGATACGGCATCGCTGGCAAGAAGTGGCGATTAGTGGCATAGTTTTCCTCTTCTTCCAAGAATCCCATGCCAACTAATCGGTACGCGGACTGTACAGGGAAAGTGCGTACACTCTGTGCGCCTACATTAACTCTGCAAAGGAACTCGATTTCGACCCTCCGTTTGTGGACAATCTACGTGTACCACTCGGTGCTATCGAGCTGGGATCGGGGACGGGAATGGTAGCAGCAAACATCGCGAATTTCATACAGAACACGGACCTATCGTCGGGAAGTTTTGTGATTGCCACGGATCTCCCAGATGTCTGTCCTCTCTTGGAGCACAATCTCGAAACAGATGTCTTGAAAGAGATTGATCTTTCTCAGCCCACTACACACTGGTCTTAGTGAGGCCGCTTGCTTGGGGCAATCTCGACTACGCTACTTCCATCGTTGACGAATTTGGCTTCCACCGTGACCCGTCTGCAGCTCCCCGGGGGCGTCTAACGCATATCATCTGCAGCGATCTCGCAAGTATCTTCGTTCGTTTCGACTTAGCACTGGGGCGCTCGTTGCTCACTACGATCTGCAAAATCCAAAATCCGCAGGTGTACTTTTCTGAACTCTTCGGCCCGCTTCTTCGGACGCTCATACACCTCACCTCACCGCCCAGCGTCGGATCTTCGGGTCCGCACGTCAAGATTGCCATATCCTACAAGATCCGCAGTCTTCCGAAAGAGACGCTCTTCTGGACTGCGTTTGGTCTCTGGTTCTCGTTCCGCCCTATCATGATGCGCTGTCGCGAGAATGAAAATGGATTCTTAGAAGACGGATCGGATAACTCTGGGTGTTGGAGACAGATTGGAGAAGGAGATACCGATCGAACATTCGTATTTGTGGCGTACCGTCGCCCAGAGTCGATCGCATGGAAAGCTCCCGAAAGTGATCAAGAGTTGATGGACGGTGTAGGCGCACGGGACACAACAACGAAAAAAGGAGACGATACGTTCGAAACGATCCTCTTCATGGCCATGGGAATGGACAGTACAAACGAATGAAAATGTGCTAATCCTAACATTTCACCACGACATGCCTCCTCCTCCTCCGTGATGGTAGAATCGTTGATTACCGTTTTCTAAGAGCCCGACTGATTTGTTGTAGTCTGCACCCTGTTCTTGGACATACTCCGGAGGCGCGTGCAAGCGCACCGGGATACCCGCAGCAGGGAAGTTGACAATGATCACCTTTTGCCTAAGCAAGGGAGTGCTCTTCGGGGAAGTAACAGTGAAACCAGTCACTTCAAACGGCTGCAGATCCAACCGGTACTGGATTGATGTGTTGATCGCGACGATTTAAACTGCAAAGTTCAATGACGCACGCTGATAGTGAATCTGGGGAACAAGGTACTCGGTTTGAGGCTCTTCTTCATATCGATTTCACCTTGTAGGATACGTTTTCCTTGAGTTCCGTGGAACTCGCCTGGAGGCCAGAATACCGCGCGTGCGGAGTTCTCGAAGAAGCAGTTGTCTGTCCGATGGTCTGTGTCGCTGGTAGCGTCGGAACCTGTAGCTAAGGAACGAACGAGGAGAAGCCTAATTGCATTAGGGTTTGAGAGGAGGTCGAGTGCTTGTTCGTCGTTTCCCGTAAGGGTGAACCAGAGAGGTATGGCCGTCCCTCTGCCGTAGGTAAGCTTTGAAGCAATCAGCTCTGCCCTCTTGTCTAGTAGGAAACTAGAAAGCCTACAGGTTTCGCAAGCGCTAACTGTGCGTGCGATGTCAGTGCAATTGATCGGTCAGTCTGTCAGAAGGATGGTCACTTACGTTGAGCGTCACTTCTGCGCTGTGTGAATCGAACAGCTTTCCTTGGATAACCAAGGGAGGGAGAGCGTGCCAACCATCGGAATCACCTACATGGCATTGATATATGATACAACCAAACGTTTCAGATGAAATACCTTCGGGTCCAACAAGAGAGAGATTTTCCTTGTATGCTTTCTGAAGCATGGGAGATGGTGCCTCGGGCCGCGTCACGGGGACATAGGCAAAGGTCGTCGCCAAACTATACATTTCTCAGCAGATTAAAAAAAAGACAGATGTGATGGGATTCACTTACGTCTGATTGACTTTGAGCATCCCGCGTTTGACCGTTACAATAAGCTTGTAGTCGACATATCCCGGACTGGCCCTCTCTGAAAACGAAGGGGGAAGTGAAAACTTTTTCTTAGCCTTCTGGTCTTGAAGTTCGACGTCCAAGGGCAGTGTAAGGGAGAAAGGCCAGGAATATTTCCCTTTGAAGAACTTGGCCACTTTCGAGCCGTCAGGCAATGCCATGGTGGGTGTCCATAGGTCAGTTTCAGCATTGATGAACAGTTGCTCTTCTTGGCCTACGAGGGTCGTCCCAGCTGTGATCTATTGCCATTACGATAAGAAAGAAGGATATAGTGGTGGAAATGCGCAAGAACTCGCCTTGATGGAGATGCCTTTGACCGACTCGGACTTGATCACGTCAAAGTCGACCTGGCCTGAGATGACTTCGCCCTCGTAGAAGACGGGAAGAGAATTAGCAGCAGACGCTCGGCTGTTTACCGTGAGCGTGAGCCATTTGAATCCATTTGCATCTTCAAGCGATACTGAGTGCTGTGGGCGTGCAGTCGATGGTGCTGTTGTAGCAGATGAATTAGCCTCGGAATAACCAGGCAACTCAGAGTCCATGATACAACTCTGAGTGAGGGACTGAGAGATAGTGAGAAGATTCTTCCGACAACTGTGGGTGGTGGGATATATATATTCGTTTCGGTGGCATCAGCGCCATGTGAACGTGGACTAGAAATTGTGACTCAGGGGGTAATGTTACCTTTTGGAAAAATCTCGTGCTCACCTTCATCACAATCAACTTTAAGTTAAATTATGGACTAGCATTGGTATATGTTTGGTCTATCAATGCAAACATCATAAACAAGATACATATCTCATCAAATGAATTCCCCATCACACTCTAAATGCCTTCTTACTTGCCTCTGCCATGACAAATTCCTCACACATTCAACATTACTCTTTTTGACATCTACCATGTACAGGAAGACCATGCCAATCATTCCCCTAACCAAAGCATCAATGTTATGGAATGTTTCAACGGAGACTTTGTGAGGAATTGAACCTACAAGCCAAAGAGAAAAGCAAATGGCATGTTATTATTGTTTCCTGATGCTGTAATGATAGCAGATGACACAAATGGGTTAATGAGGGCAGATATTTTTTTCAACCTGCATGCAAAGTTAAGGTATCACTGGCATGAAGGAAACTTGATGAAGCTCGAGTTGACATACTGTTGAGAACAGTGCAAAAAAAAAGAAACCTAGAAGATACATATGATGTTAATTTAAAAGAGAATTCAGATTGATGAAATCCTACATTTGAGGGAGTGGAGATACTTCACTGATCATGGTTTGGCTATATGTATACCATGGGGTAACCAAAAGACCATTGAATGTCTCAAATGACCTGTATAGAAATATCAATTTCTAGTATCCTATCTGCTTTCAACCATTCCTACCATATTTCCCAGACATTCTTGAATCCAAATTTGTTGGTATGTACTCCTGTCCGACCCCACACTGTGAGAATCTAAATTTCATTAGAGAAATTCACACTATCAAATATAAGAATCTCAACAAACCAATATCCAGAAGATGTTGAAAAACAGCATCTGTCAAATAGTGTGACAAATTTGTTAATGGCTTGGCATTCTAGTTATCTGCTTGATTGACATCCTGTATTTCTCCTGCACAAACCAAAATCCACTGGAAATGCAGTAGCAGAACCCTGAGCAAACTATATATGAAGACTCACTAGGCTCCAAGCCCTTGTGCTACTGTTCCGACAGTCAACAATAAAGCCAATTGAACAGAGGAATATCTGACAACACTGCCTCTTTTCAGAATCAACTACATAATCATTTCATTCCTACATACCTGCTCCGTAGTGTACCAATGACAGTGCTGTAAAAATGAGCAGCAAGCTCTACCATTATCCATGATGGAACATACACGGTAGCACTCAGGACACCTCCCCTAAAAACATAAGGTCACATTTAGCTCATTTTCGCCAGAGAAGAAATACCCACATGAGAAAGTAAAATATTAGATAGAGGAAAGTCTGTTTGAGTCGCATACATTCTTAAATAGCAATATGTGTCTGCCTGAATCTTATTGTCGCAAGGGAGCTTCCTTCGGGAAGGGCAGCCCAGGTCGATGCTTCTTGAGGCAGAACCAAGGTATATCACACGCCACTAATATTTGTTTAAACCATCAATAGTGCGTACGGAAAAAAACACGGGTGATTGCTTACACCAAACTGCTCTCGAAAACGCTATAACCACACTAAACGCTTTGGTATTGCTCTCTGCACTCTCTCCGGCTTGCATTACTTTGAGGATGCCTACGAGAACAACGAGAACACAAGCCTCGCCGATAGCAGAGACAGCAACCGCGATGTTTGAAACCCTATTTCTGGATAGCGATTCGAATGTCGCATGTTCGTCCGGACTATAGAAGTATGAGGAATCGGATACCAGGTCCTCCAAATAGGCTTTACAATCTAATTCCTTGATCAACCTCCTTAGCGGACTGCTGGACCTCTGGAAGATGCCGAGTTAGACCCGGGAACGCTGCCATCCAAAAGGTGAAAGAACTCTGATCCAGAATCAGTAGGTATCATGACAAATGCGTGAGTACGCGTACCTGGTATGTTATCACTGGCCACCGGTTCGCGAGTCAGCAATCAGCCATGTCAGGATATTTGCCATTTATAACTTACAACCCAAAATATACAGCACAGCGCCCAAATGCCACCGTAAAAGGCCTTCAACAACGAGCCATGCAAAGGAGACAGTAATTGCAACCAATGTAAAAGCGATGGTAATGTTGGGTCTTGAAGAGCATCAAGCGAAATGAATGCTTAGATGACTATTTGTATATCCTCACCTCCATTGGCCGTAGTCAGCCCACGCTCCAATGATAAGGAACAAGACCGCCTGAATGGTGAAGCTGATTCCATTCATGATCAAAACAATAGAGTTGACTGTAAGATGATTAACAATTGTCAGTTGGGCTTCTGCTAGCGGCGTTCGTAATAAAGATCGCAGCATATACTGTCTCTAACCTGTCCTAGGTAAGGAAGTACGCAGCTTGTGCCGCTACTACACGGCGACGAATATGGCGGGTGTGCTTGATTGTACCAGGCCAGATAGAGCAAATTTTGGAACTGAGCAGGACCAAAATTGTAGTCAGGTATACCATTGTTGCCCTGTTGACCTGTCAACTGTGCTAGAATACGGAAGATTATGAACTTTCGAAGAGAACGCACGGCGTAGTTGAAAAGTCGTGTGCCGGGAGCGCAACTTGTAGAGATATAAGGCCCAGAGCTCCTTGCGGGATGTAGTCGATATTTTCTCTGTCCGGGCGGGTGTGGTGACGATCCCGGGGTCGTCCATCTCATCCACCATTCCGGTGGGGATTCAACTAGATTGCCATGTTGTTTAGAAGAAACCTCGTGTGATTTGTTGCCAAGAGCATTCATCACGATGGCCATTGGTACAGCTTAATCAGACAGGACAACCTGCACGAACGAAAGGGAAATTTGAACTCAATATCGCAAGCGAAAAGGGATCCTATGCTAGTACTAATACTGATGAGGTGGCAAATTTATGTAACATTCATTTTGCAACTTGAACTCGTCACTCGCCTTATCACCCCAGCGCCGAGCTAGAAGCTGGCCGAGTATCACACCTTCATTTGAAATATTAGTCCCAGAAAAGAGCGGATAAGTGGAGCAGAAACGGTGATGTCATGAGGCTTCCGGCGGAAGGATCCGACCCGCCATTTTCCGTTCTTTACGTGACAATGATCACGCTAGTGTGACATAAGTACAGACAGCAGCCGCCCCGTCAATTTTCCCGAATTACAATACAGCATAGTATTTCCACACTGCGTCGTGAGTCTAGCACTGTACTGCTCTGGTCAAGCCATACCTTGGACCAAGGATACATATTCACCTACCATACAATTATTCATTTTCTCGTCTTAATAATACGTTGGCCGAGCAAAATGTGGGCAGATTCTGGGCCTTTGCTGAGTTGAGCTCTGCTTCCAAACGTGCCACTTTGGCCTCGAGGCCGGAAACATGATCACGGAGTTTATTTTCACGATCCTGTGCGGGTGCATTGCGTGAGCCAACTACTTCTCGGATTGCTACCAAGAGGTTTCTACAGCATAGCCTTAGAGCCGGCGATCATACATTCAAATGAAACCTAACGAACGCAGATCTGGAGTGAACAGTCGCTTCCAAGATTGCCGCGCGCCTTGAGCCTGATGCCGCGATGGTAGTGGGCTACTCAGTGCTGGGATATATCATCCTCGTCGGACCCGCTTCTGAGACTTATAATAACTGTTATGTTACTTATGTACCGTGAGCTGGTAAATGTGCTAAATACTGACCAAATTCTAAAGCCTCTGCTCACAGACTAACCCGTCAAGTTGGACACATGTACTCGATAAAAGGAGAAAAAAACAAGATCTTGTGTGAATATCCGTTGTCCGAACGAGGGATGTGCGGCGTTACCTCAGCTGCTGCAAGTAGCCACCTCCGTTATTGACATAAGCAATATGCTTGTTTCTGGACTTTCTTTTATACACGGCGTCTCCTCTAAAATTCAGGTCATCACGGCGGATGGATCCTGCACCATCATTGAAAGGGGTTTATTTTCTTTCGCCTTTTTTAGAATGTCACATTCGACCAATCTCGGTAGCCAACGTTCGAGCCAACGCCGCTGTCTATGGCGGGATATCTGCACAAATATTCCCGCGCTTTTTTTACTCCCCGTGCTAAAAAAAAAGTCTCACCTTGTGTGTTTTTTTGATACTGTGTGTTTTTTTTAACTGCGTGCAGAAATTTTTATTATTATCTCGTTCGTCCACTTTCTGTCTATGGTGCTCAAACCCCACAAAAATTGGGGATATCATGGTCATGATTTATATAGATAAGCCATGGAAAATATCATATTCTGT
>JBBPME010000223.1:0-35143 GCA_038090155.1 Rossbeevera pachydermis
AGTGAAAGGGAGGTCCAGACTATGGGGCAATGCCGATGATTAGTCAGCAAGGGCGCTAGTGGCAGTGAAGGCGCTAATCAAGGCCGATAAGATAATCTATGAAGAAGTGTCAATCTAGACGCGCAATCAAGAGAGAAGACTAGGGATGAGCGCTAAAGTGCTAGGGTTCCGGATCAAGAGCAATGGCTAGGGCTAGGGGTACCGATTAGGAACCATAGTCTAGGGTTAGAGGCTAAGTTAGATTCCTGGAAACAGAGATCGTAACAGAAAACAGCAAAAAAGAAGGCCGATGACACTGCACGTACTCGGCGCATCCATAATGAAGTCAACAATCGCGTTTTTAGTAACCCGCTTACATCCTACAAACGAAAGGATGACCTTATTGCTCTTGCTGGTGCTCTTTCATTATCAATGGATGGAACTGTTGCAACACTCACAAAAGTAATCAAAGATCATCTTATGGAGCATCAGGAGGCTTGCACAAATGATCCCCAATTCAGTGGGTTGTTTCAATCCTTGAAGTCAAGAAAACATCCTACTGATAATACCTGTATCTCTGGTGAGCCATCTGGGTCAGTTGAGCCCGGTGTTACGAACTCCCCTAAATCGAGCCTAGTCAATTGAACATAGTCATTGAAATATTGCATTGGCGCCCATATAAGCACACACCATAGTCATAGACGCCCGCTTCATAAAGCGCTCGCATCATTGTCATTGTCATAAGCGCTCGTATAGACGCTTAACATAGACATGCACCATTAGCGCTCATTGATAGACTTGTCATTGCAACATTGATAGTCACGTGATCTATGACGTCACACATGGATTGGTCATCACTCTAGCCCCATGACATCATCATTGCATAGCATTGGTCATTATGACATCATAGTCCTCATTGATACCTCATGGTTATAGCCTGGTAGAGCACGAACGTTATGCGTGTTACCAGATAGCTTGATATAGGCATAGTGGATCTAAGATCCCTATCTTGATAGACCCCGATTGGATCTCGATGGTATCTCCTCGGATCTCGATTGCATCTCGATAGATCTATAGATTGCCGATGGATCAGATCTCTGCCACATAGTCACATGGCAGGATTCCTCGTGCTGCCACACCTCGTTGTTACCGTGTGTGCATTGCCTTGCATAGCCTAGATAGTACATAGCCATAGATAGATTGACCCCGATGATGGACACCTATAGTATAGCATAGCATTGTATAGCCACAGGCTGATAGTATATAAAGACCTGGGTTTCTTCATAGTTCCCTAGTCTTTTCTTCTTGGGTCTCTGTCTTGACTCCCTAGTGGACTCGCCCTTTGGGCCTCTGCTTTGTATATTGCTAGTCCGGGTATTTCATTGCCCTTATAGGATTGTTTTCCCATTGTTTGTTCTATTAATTGTGCGGCCAGGGCTGTTGGCAACGACAAATCCTATACAGGAAGTGTACTAGGTCACCACACAAAAGTCAGAACTTAGAAGGGGGGGGACTATTGATGGTCGGAAATCAACCAGAACAGACTGGAGTGTCTGGCTGGTACTTGCATTGTTATATACTACTATACATGAGGCGGCCATGAGGCGTACTTTAGGGCAGGTGCTCAGTAAGCGATGACGTCTCGTGAGATAAACTACTATATATATACTAAGTGTTCACACGCTCGTGGGAACAGTGGTCTAGAACTACAACATGAGGCTACCATGCCTTTAGCATGCGCTAGCCATGAGGTATGACATCATAGTGGTCTAGACTTGAGTCATGTGACATGATAAGATAAGAGTTGAGCGCTTGATTGATTAGATAAGATAGACGCGCGCTTAGATAAGATAAGATAAGATAAGCCAGCGTTAAAGCTAGGTTAAAGAACGAGGTTTGTAACAAGGGCTATTGACATCGTTGTCGAGGCATCGCCAACACCCGGCCTCTAGCTTTCTACCACTGCAACAGCCTTTGGTCCAAATTTACCATGATTCACAGCCTATTTTAGTGTCATTCATTTGCACCATTCATAAAGCTTGGGTAGATCCTATTAATACATACCTACAGAACATACGGATATCATGTAGCTAAATAATCACTCCTGTTTATTCCGATCTGAGCTGCAGCGGAGCCTGAAAGTAGTGGTGAGAAATTTGTGACAATTTGTGACGCCGAAATGGTGGTAGGTGCCGAAATGGTGGTAACGGATAGTAGCTCGACCGGCATCACATTGGCAACATAACAGCCCTTTGATCTGAGCATTGAAAATTTTAACCATTTAGAAAAAGGTTGTCTACATGTACTGTGTATATTTTTTTACTGATTGAGCACATTCTTCTCGGTCTTAATTGTCACTTTATTACAATTTTCACTAGAAAACTCTAATCATCGTGTCATTGTACACGAAGTGTGTATCAAGAGCTACAGTACATGATAATAATGGTCAGTACCTTCATAGTTGTCAAATTTTTATGTGGATCAATATCAGTTTCCGCTTTGTGGAAGCATTTGTTCAAAGTGGCGGGTGTGTATAAAGTGGCGGGGGATGACTGTATTCACTCACGACAACATCATGGTTACCTACCTATCGAGGACGGTGTCATCAGCAGTGACCAATGCGCAGTTCGAATCCAGACCTCGTTGCGAACACGCGTCCTTTATATTCTCCTGCCCCGATCGTCCACACATTATTCGGGAATATTGACGGCGGCCGCTCATTGGCATCGGTTGCAACGAAACTCGTTGACGCGGTCATCTCCGCACAAGGGCATTGGTGTGCATAGTCAACGTATGCATAAGTAAAAGCCTACATTTCTGTTCGTCATATGATATGTATGAGGCGTGTAGCAAACCCAAGTCGATGGCGGTATCCTTCCCCAACTACCATCCACTCGGCCCAACCCCAAAGAAGACGTCCCCATCAAGCGATCAACGTCGACGCGGTGCTGGCATCATACTTGAAGTTGGGTGGGATGACCTGTTTGGTCTTGTAATACCTCGCCAACCGGTGGATTCGGCTCTCAATCAGAATGAGGCGAAATTTGGAGTCCTTGTCATTTCGGTTGACTTCGAGGTGTTTGCGGACGGAGATGGCTTTTTTGATGAGATGGTAGAGGTCTTCGGGAACGGAGGGTGCGAGGCCTGGAGACACATCAAAGTCAGTGATCGTCGATGAGGAAGGTCAGGTAAATATGCACCGTGGCCCTTCAGCACCCGGAGGATCTTGTTGCCGGTGACGAAGCGCACTTGAGGGATGCCGTGCGAGTCACGGAGGGTGACACCAATTTGGGATGGGGTGAGACCCTTACGGGCGAGCTTGATGATGTGTTCGACGACTTCATCGGGTGTCGTCTTGAGCCATGATGGTGGGGTACGGCGGTAGGGCAGGGCAGAGGATGCTAAGCGGGATTCAGCTCAAAGTCATAGAAAATACGAATAAGTTGAAGACGACGCACAGATACCCTTTCCGGGAGCGTGCATGCGACCCATGGCTGCTCTTCAGATATTTTCAGCGACGTCGCCGACGACGAGCACGACGACGAGCAACTTACAGATTTTAAGATGTGAAGGGGAGGAGAAGGACAGCGATGACACGAAGGGTCACGTGTGATTGTGTGGCTTGTGACACTGTACAGTTGCAAACCTTAATTTGTTAGTCAGTTGCAGTTTTGCGACTGAACACGCCAGCGTCCTCAAGCCAAGTGCGTACTTTCCTGTCGTCGTCGTCGTCGTCGCTGACAGCCACGACAGCATGAAGCTCAACATCGCCAGTGAGTATATGCGCATGATCATCCAGCCGTACGCTCACAATCGCGTGCAGACCCTGCCACTGGCCAACAGAAGACCATCAATCTCGAAGAGGAGCGACGCTAGTGCGTCTCTTTCACTGTTCTCGACCGTGTTCGCCTCATCCAAATCTCCTCAGTCGCATCTTCTTCGAGAAGAAAATCGCCCAAGAAGTAGAGGCCGACTCACTCGGTGATGAGTTCAAGGGCTACGTCGTCCGCATCACCGGCGGTAACGACAAGCAAGGTTTCCCCATGAAGCAGGGTGTTCTCCTCCCATACCGTGTCCGTCTCCTCCTCTCCGATGGACAGTCGTGTTACCGCACTCGTCGCGACGGTGAGCGCAAGCGCAAGTCCGTCCGCGGTTGCATCGTCGGTTCCGATATCGCCGTACTCTCCCTCGTCATCGTCAAGCAGGGCGAGGGTGAGATTCCCGGTCTGACCGATAACGTCCTCCCCAAGCGACTCGGTCCCAAGCGTGCGACCAAGATCAGAAAGTTTTTCAACTTGAGCAAGGAGGACGACGTCAGAAAGTACGTCGTCCGTCGTGAGGTAACGAGTGCGAAGAAAGAGAACGCCAAGCCCTATACCAAGGCGTGAGTTTCCGATGCTTGCCCATCGAGGGTGCTCTACTCACTTGCCTTGCCAGTCCTAAAATTCAAAGACTCGTCACTCCCATCCGTCTGCAGCGCCGCCGTCATCTCCGCGCTCTCAACCGTCGCCGGTTCGACCGCCAGAAGGAGCAAAAGGCAGAATACGAGTACGTGCTGATCCAAGTATATACGAGCTCGCGTACTATTTCCTTTTCAGAGCCGTCCTCCAAAAACGCCTCGTAGAAAAGAAGGCCAAGGTTGCCGCAATCAAAGCTTCGCACAAGTAAGCCTCCGTGCTCTCAGCATGATCACGACATTCACATGCAATATTCAGGACTGCCTAAGCCTCCTCCCTTCACCGACACGACCATGTATACGTTTTGTATATCATGTCATTAGGCTGTCTTATGCTATTTCCATGTTCACGCCTGAAGTATTCTTTTCATTTTCGCAAATATCATGTTGTATGAAAGCAATGGTCACGCTACAGGACGAACCCGAAAACTTCCATCCAAGCGTGGTTTCTCTAGGGACATTTATGCCATTATGCGCGATAAGGTAGTAATCGAAATCGTCGTGCGCAGAGTCATCGTATCCCTGGGACGTTAGGTGGTCGTCTCGAGGTCAACTTGAGCAGCGACCATCATGTCGTAGAGCCCGTGATGCGACCCTAGCCCGTATGTCAATGTGAGCTCGGACATGATATTTGGAGAGTGCTTGAGCTGCCGACAACCCCAGTCAGTGTTTGAAAGCGAGCAGCCATCGCCTGAGGCCGCGAGGTTAAGATGCGATGCGCACCATCGAGATAACATCTTCCAACAGGTGCGCCTGTCCGACGGTCATGCCCATCGTGCCATCCTGCGCGGCATGCACGATGTGAACGTGGAAATGATCTTTTGGTGCATGGATCAACTTGACCACCACCCACCAAAGGGAGGAGGAGACACCCACAGTAAGAAGGCTGGTAATGAACATACATCCTCAACGCGCCCCTTCTCAGCCCCCACCGTTGCCGGACGACGTCGTGCGCCCGCTCCCGTATTTCCTTCAACATCCCTACATGTCCATCCGGCCCACCTCTAAGGTCGCGGAGCGAGTGGATGGTGGAATCGGACGCGATAGCGAGGAGGTAGAGCGACGAGATGGGGCCGTTTGGATCCCATTTCATGTCGGGCATAATGACGAAGCGGGATGTACGACACAAGACCGAGTCGGCTTCGGCTTTACCCTGGAGGACATCTCTGACCCTGCGCCGATCCTCGCCATGTGAGAATGAGAGGGATTTCGCAGGTTAGTGAGACATAGTACGTACCATTGCGTGCGCGAGGTGGGAAACGCGTCGATGTACGGCTTCACGATATCGCGATACAGCTCCGGTGTTTCCGAGACCATGATGCGTTCCTGTCTCGTATACTACTAGCACCCGACGCCGGATCGATCGAAGGAGAATCATAATCAATCATCTGAGAACCCGGACAACGACCGCACGCAAAGTGAAAGAAAACCAAGCAAGTACCTTTTGGATGTGGACGTCCGTCGCTGGAAAGATGACCAGGATCTTGGCATCCGGAACGTCCTCCCGGCGATCCAACCACCCGTGCGACCACGAATACTAGCAATGTAGTATGCACGCGTAAACGATGGGCACCCGAAATGACGAGAAACGTCACTTACTATGTCGGTGTGTCCGATGCGTTTCGTCGAGGTGATCACACCGGTGGATAGGTGGTCGGCGAATGTTGCGCCAGAGAATGCGGTGCGCTCGATGCGAAGGATGGCGGGGAGTCGAGGAACCGTGCCAGATTGTGGGTTATCGGCGACTAGTGTGCTGGGATCTAAGCCCGTCGGGAGCGTTCCGAGTACGATCAAAAAGTGAAAGTTCGGATCTGGTTGATTTGAAGTTGGCGCGTGCAACGGTCGATCGAGGGAAGGAACGTACTTTCGTCGAGGATGCGTTCAAAGACGAACGCGTCGAGATCATAGGAAAAGTCGTTTGAGTTGGATGGGTCCATAAACCTAACTACATTTACTATACCAAACTATCTCCATTGACATGTAGTTCTACACCAGCAACACTTACTGCTTGCACGGACAACCGTTGAAAATTCCTTCAGTACAAACGCCGTTCACACCTTTGCAGCCATTCGTTAAACACCCTCCGATTTTATCATCGCCTCCACCGCACTTGTCGCAAGGGCATCCAACATAGGCCCCAGCACTGCATATCCCGATGGTGTAATCGGACACGTCAAACGATCCATTGCATTCTGTGGCCGCGTGTCAGCGCAATCTTGCCCAAAGGCAACAAACAACTGAGGCATTATTTTCACCATTCTGGAAGCAGTTTCCAATGTTGTCCGCACAATTGGATTGACGTCGAAGCAATTGATGCCTCTGCAAATAGGGGCTAGCAATCACCTTCTAACCTTCGAAAGAGACAAAGGGGCCTACAATATGCTTGTTCAAACTAGGCATCGCTTGCACTACCATAAGAACAGAGAGAAGGAGGACGAGATACATCATACGAGGGAAATGTGTGATCAGCTGAAGTCCTCAACGGAGGGGGGATCAGTCACCCTCGAGATCTGCCAACGATATTTATATGGTGCTCGAACGTTACAAGGACGGTCGAATAGTTGGGCATGTGTATTACTATCAACAAATTCACGCATGGATCAGAAGTGTGTTTCAACGATGAGTGGTTCGGCTTACCCCGGAACTTTTCGTCAACCTGGTATGATGATCAATACTTGAATGCACTGCAGTCACCCAAAACGACCAGGAAATGATCAAAAATGATGATCGTTACCTATACCTGCGAGTGAGATGATGTGCTTGAAGCATGATGGTTGTCATGCAGTGAAACTTGCGGACACATTGCCAAAGTGCACCCGAAAAAAGCGTCACCTCGTGAACTTCGACTTGCTACAACAGTTGTACCAAGGCTTCATTTTGTCCATGAGCCTTTATAACCCCATACAAAGAGACGATCAAGAACGAAAACGAGAACCAGAAAAAGCTGACTTACTCCGAGGTGCGGCACCCGGTCTTGTGATCAGTATACCAACACTGCGGTATATATAAAAATAAGGACACCTTGGAGAGTAAAACGGAGTCTCCGGATAGATGTTTGCGATCAGCGCGCTGGGTTGTCCCACTTAACTGAGCAGTTGGACTCTGGGAACCAAGGCATAACGCTCATGACGAAGATGGTGCGAGAGGGCGTAACGAACGCGCAGGAATAATGATGCTTCTCGCCTAACGAACAAAAACAAAAGCTCCAAGTTCACTAGTCCAAACGTATTGACTTACTGGAATGTGCTTGTACACTGCAAACGACGAAGTGAAAGGTGAGCCAGGTGGATTGTGTGGGGCGTTGGAATTGTGGGGCTCGGTCGCTGGTGTTCTGTGGAAAAATATGTCGAGCCCAGGAACAAGAATCGTACTATGTCGTTGCGCAGCATAGATCAGATGAGCATTGACCGAAATTAACACCGAACACGCGTTACTTATAGCCTCCAATAGGCGAGAGATGCCGGGGCATTCATGAAAGTGATATATCTAAGGCATAAATGAGTCAATCCAGCAGGATAATAACACCAGTAATACGGGACAGACAACGTTGTGAGAGCCACACTAGTGTGATTCACAAGCTCATGGACCACACAAGTGAGGAGTGCTCGAAGAAGTCACATGACCGCGTACCTTCAGACAACGCTAGCCATGGTGAAAGGATCTCAAGATAGTAAACGATGGATGCACTTTCATTCAGCGTTACAGCTCGCTATAAACAGAGCCGCACATAAATGGACGTAAGTATTGCTCGTAAACCATCCCAGCCCAGACGACACGCTAGACCGCAACAGATACGAAGACTTTCAGGAGTGCTTTACCCTTTGGTGCAAAGAGGAACCTCATGGTGCGGAGGGCATTTTCAACACGATCTCACGACACATGGAGGACAAGATTCACGTATGTCTCGCGAATCTCTCTCGGTATGGCTTGACATAGTGAAATCCGTCAGGCGAGCTGCGAGGCGCTCTTCATGGACTTTAATGTGCGAGAAAGCATCAACGTTCTTCATAAAGTCGTCACAGACGCGCGTGCAAGGAAACAAGGAGGGGAATTGGAGGGGACAGATCTCTGGAGGGAGGACCTAGATCCCCGTGCTGCAGTTCGTTCCAGGACAGTTCCTGTGCTACAATCAGAAGTGGAAAGATTGAAGATGAAGCTGCAAAGTGCAAGTATTCCAAATCCCCGTCATCCGTTCTCCGTTCATTTGTTCATCAGCTCCAAGAAGACAATCAAGCATTGTTTGAGCAAATGAATAGTAATGTTCAGCGACAACGGGAATCAGATGCTAAGACTGCTGAATTGTTCCAGATCTTTGATGAGGTGGGTTCTGATGAAAAGACCCCAGACTTGCCATAATCTTACGCGCGATAGGTCTTTTCGAAGTGGAGCAAGCTCCCTCATGATGACATCGGTCAATGGACCTTGCAAACGGCCACAAACCTACCCCCAAGTCAGCCTCTCTAGTTGGTTTGGTCTATTGATTGAAAATGTACCTCTAGTCCCACATTAGCATCATTTTTGATTATCGAGTCCGTTTTATAAAAATGTCCGAGATTCACTGCTGAAAGTTTTCTTTTCTGCTAGGCTCACCATGCGCTAGACGTCAACATTAAGCTTGTATTGGATCGCCTCGACCCGCTCCTCCATTTTTATCCGTATTCTCTCGATAGGTCCCTGATTCTGTTTAAGTCATCTTGATTGCGTCCCTACTCTAGTGCTACATGGCTAACGGCCCTCCTTTCTGACCCCGACCACCTGTACGAAATCGAGGAAAACTAATACAACAGTTGAACCTGTCAAATAAAAACATCCTCGGTTTATAGTTTGGTCTAGGCCTTTGAAACCTGGTCTGGAAGGATAAGTTTGAATGGTGTCGCACACCACCTACCAAATAGATTCTCAGCTTGAAGACGAGAGATAGGTGAACCCTAGATTATTCGGTACTCATACTGATCTAATCGTCTGCATACCAATACAGGCTTTGATTTCTGAACGAATACCACTGGGACCGACATCTTCAGACAACCATAGGCATTTCAAACAGTCACCCACTCGTCGATGAGCCTGTTTTTGATCAATTCACCAACCATCTGAACGAAGCGCCTGTCACTAGTACTGTTACTATGCCCCCCCGAACTGAGAGCGAACTTGACTTTCCGGCCATGCAGCTGCTCGTACGCCAGCATTTCAGCTGACTCAAAAAGTCGATTGTACTACCCTCCCCACTTTAAGCAAGAAATATAGCTTCGTACAAGCAGGTGTCCTCCACTTGATCATTGGCATGATTGTGCGTGGCTGAACGTTGCAGTCCACCGACTGTGGCTGTGAAACCGGCATACCGGAAACTGGCCGCCATTACTAGCGATGGGAATAAGGAAGCAGAAATCCACCCAACCCCGTCACTTGGCCACTGGAGTGATGGCAATGACATGTCGAGTACCAATTGGCACGGCCACGTGGAATATGTCGCATATTGTCTTCAGCCTCAAAATTCCGACTAGTAAACATTTTGAAAAATACTTATCATTGTTCATCTCAAACAGAATACTAGGCCAGGAAATACCTCAAGAACGTTAACGTGACACACCGTCGCAGCTTACCTTGCCAGCATTGTCTGGGAACATGCGTTTGGCAGGCCCGCCATTCTGAGTCATTGGCTTGCTTCTCCATGGAAGACTCCACTAGTGCTGGCATAAGGCCACAGCAAGTGGCACTGCCCCGAACTAGCCACAGCCGGCACTGCCCTGAACTAGCTGTGGCCGTTGGCCACTTGTAGGAGAATGAATGACTAATCCGATCAGGTTCATAAGTAGTAGATCGCGTAAATTTAAACACGGACATGGCTAAAAGTTTCCGTGTCATTCAGTGCACCTCCTCTTTGTCTCTGGAACATATATAAGGCTCGACCCCTCTGCCGACGTTCCCCTTCGTTCCCTTGGAACTCTCAGAGATTATTCGTGATAATTGATTGACTAGTCGACTCAATTCAAACGATGTTCATTCCGTTCATCACTACACCCAAATTCGAACATCTGCATCGCCGCAAAGGCGGAGGTGGAGGCGGGGGCGGGAGCACGGGAGGAGGCGGAAAAAGTGGGGGCGGTAGCAGCGGCGGCGGCAGTACTGGCAAGAGCGGGGGTGGCAGCACAGGCACTTCAGGCGGCGGCAGCGGCTCCAGTACTCCAAAGACGAACACTGTCCCATTGACGACCTCCACTGCGAACGGGAAGGGCTCGGCGGTTGCTTATGGCATTGGTGGAGGGATTCCGATCACAATTGCCGCCGGCCAGATTTTTGCTGGTAGGCCGGCTGGAGGGGGGCTAAGGAGTCAAATTTATGGGACGAGGTGGGTCTCTCCTGGCCCATCCACTGTCTTTCATTAACCTCTCCACCACCAGGGCATATGGAAGTGGTTATCCAGGTATCATTGGACGCGGTGTTGTCGGCCGCGGCTTCCCCTTTTGGTTTTGGCCTGTCGTCTGGGTTGGGTTCGGGGTACCGATTGGAAGCTACTTAGATGCTCCAGAGGTGTGTTCTAGCCATTGCACGCCAAGTGGTATCAGGCTCACGCTCTTCTCAACTATAGTATGGGAATCCATCCAACAGCAGCCGTGTCGGCGGACCGATGGCCGAAGCGACATTCATCTCGAGTTCTAGCACTAACACCACCTTCCACGTTCTCTCGGACAACAGTACGATTGCATCACTTATCTCTTCTATCGACACCAGCTGTTCTTCTTTCCTCTCGTCCTCGAGCTCTGCGTCGCCGCAACCTTTCAACGCTTCTGTCTCAGGGGCACCCCAGCCTGAACAGGCGGCACAATACTATCGCGCCTGCAGCATTGTTCTCACCCTCGACGGTTACAACAATTCAGCCACACTCAGTAATAATTCGAACCCCACAGATTCGCCCCTCCCGTCAGGTGTCGACATGAACCTGTTGAATTGTTTGAACCAGACGATCGCGTCATCCGCTCCTCTGGTGAGCGGCGCTAGTCCGCGGTTGTCTGTAGGTCCATCCGGCGCATTACTCTTGGGGTTGTTGTGTTTCGTATGGTGGGCATTTTCTGTCCTGTGAAAGCGACGTTCTATGAAAGCGACGATTTTCTTCTATTTTATTTTTCTTATTCGTTCATGTATCGGCGCCTTCCATCAGCTACTATATCAATATGCAAACTCTATATACCCCTTTCATAGACTAATGTACAATTTGCTGCCAGTGTAATCTGGATGCTTGCCAAGTTCTCCTGATTCAGTGAAGCTGTGAAGGGAAAGTTACATCATTATTTCTGACTGCACAGGATGGGGCATACTAATATACGTGCGCAGGCCTGCTAAGCTACATGGTACGTATGACTATGTCATTTGGTGATGGGCCCTCGTATGTGGAGTATCATGCAAGGGCAGCCCTGGTACAATTTCGTAGTACATTTGCTGTCCGCAAGCCCACCACACGTATCGTCATTGCAGAGTAAATCCCCTTCGCTGCCACATTTACTGCAAGCACACTTGTCGAACGTGCCCGACGTGCAGCGCCCAGTAGTGTCGTTGGGGTTCTGAAAGCTAGGGCGACAACCTATGGTCAAAAAGAGAGCAGTACTCAGGTCAATCAATCACTCGATGATGCGAGAGCAGATTCACCGTCCATGAAGCAGTCGACAGTGTGGTTGTTACACGCCCCGGTGTCACGCGTGAGGATACTGTCAGGCTTTCCGCAGGTCGACGATCGATTTATCAACGTTCAACGTCGGACGTTGGAAGCGACGTACCACGCGTCTGTACATACCAGGCATCGCGGATACCATGGTAGCAGCAGTAACTAAAAGGACTAGGCTCTTGACAAAGTACATGATACAAGGAAGGAGGGGAAGCAGAGGCGCGGGTGAGTCGTCAGACCAGCTGGATGGGCGACCTCTCAAAGATGCGGAGTGTTTTATATGATCAGGGGGCCAAGTCGGAAGTATCGACATCAATCAGTGACACCTGCTCAGACGGATGCAGTTGTGTCCGGTCTTGAAAATGATCATCAACTTGCTGTTGCATGTCGATAACCGTGTAAATGGTACGGCTTGACCGGGCGCCGGGATTCATCTAAGCCACCGGGCGGTTTGAAAATTCCTTGGCTTTACGTGATGGTTTGAATTGTCTAGACAATTTTGCCAGTGGCTGTGGAAGATCTACGTGGCTGTGCACCCGCATTTGGTATTTTTGGTAGCAGGTGGCGACATAATGATATAATAAATACTCCCCGTATAGATCTTTTATTGTCTTGTCGTTAGTTTGCCTTACAGATTTGCCCTGGGCTTCATTCCGTAAAACACCTTGACTTTTCGATGTGAGCCCTCGATATGATCCCACTCCTCAGCAACGCCGTCTAACTTCAAGTCAAACTCCTCGGCTGAGTTGACATAGCCCATACCGCCCGCTTTCATCACCGGGCCCTTCATGCCTCTTAGCGCACCGATAGACGCGTCCCTCGCTTCATCCCCCATCCTCCCCGCCCACTTTCCGATCCTGACGGTCGTCTCCTCCGTCCGCACGTTCACGAACCCAGCCGCGACCATCCAAACCGGGATGTGTGCGCAGCACTGGAGGTCGAGACCCTTGGCATCGAGGAACGTTTGCAAAAAGTCGGTGTGTGCGGCCGTTTTAGGGCCCGAGTGCCAGGTGGAGTCGATCTCGACGAACTGTGCGTACCCGCCTGGTTTAAGTACGCGAAATATCTCGGTGATGGACCGTTGCCACTCTGGCTTAGTGAGGGCGAGGACGAGAAGGCGTTGGTTGACGAGGTTGAACTTGGAGGACCAGTAAGAGGGGAGATCAGTCGCAGATCCGACAGAGAAGTGGACGTTGGGAGGTTTTTCTGTGTAGAGTGGGAACAGGCGAGGTTCGATGTCGATTCCGTAAAATTGGACAGATGGAGGGAGAAGGCGTTGACAGTCGGTTACCCATGTTGCTGGAAGAGATCGGCTGAGGATGGTTTGACACACAGCGATAGAGTAAAGCAATACCTGATCCGGTGCCAATGTCGAGTACTTCCGAACTGTGGACAAGGGTAATTGAAGGAAAGATGATGCGTCCGCCAAACAAAGTCTTGTAGAGTTCGTGTTGGCGTGCCAGCCTGTCCGTTCTTCCCTAAGCCTCGAACATCCAAAGAAGGCAACTAGCTTACCTCGATTTTTCGTCATTGTCAGAAGGGAGGAGATATTGAGCCCCTGGGTATGAGTGCGTAGGTCTGTACGACTGGATAACTTGAGTGGACATGTTGACTTTGCAGATAACCTGGCATTGCGATCCCAATTTATCCTCCGGGGCCCTACCGGCCGGGAAAAAGCATCATACGGGGACCGGGGACACACCACGTTCTTCCTGTGAGCAGTTGCTAGATTTGGGGTGGAAACAAACCATGGGCGTGAACAGAACAGCACTGATGGCGGAGCACAACGACGACCGACGACCCTGGCCGGACCGGGATCATCGATCAAACCGGGCGCGCCACAGTGCACATCCCAAGAACTCACCAATAATATGCACATGGGGATACGTGTACGGGAATGTCACTGACATGCATAGCTAATCTGCCCTGAATGCGAACTCAATGGAAGTACGGTATGTGTGATGCCGGAACGTCATACTTCCATTTATGGATATGTTTTCACTGCTACGCCGCCCGCCGGACGAAGGTAAGACGGGATGGGGCTATGTACGATCGGTTAAAGTTCTTTCCCGATCACTCATAAAAGGTCGAGGAATAATCCTTGTAGCAGCTCAGCACTTCAGTGACATCCCAACATGAGCTTGGCCACCACCCGAACGGCACACTCGTATGCAGGTTCTCTTTATCTTCTGCCCTCGGATGAGGAGGAACGCCAGAGGTCCGAGTCTGTTCATTTCCGACGCCCCTAAAATTTTGCTCAGCTTTTGGCCAGACTCCTAGCTCAGCACCAACTATACACCCGCCTTCTCTCCGGCCGTCTGATATTTCCACCGATATCACTAACAGGACAGGAAGAGGTCCTGGACATCGGCACCGGCGCAAGTAAGTTCTCCACTAAGTTTAAGTAAGTTTCCTATACTCACCTTCCAATCAACTCACAGGCGCATGGCTTTCCGACGCCCGCACCCTCCTCCCCGAATCCGTCCAGCTCTACGGGGTCGACATCGAACCCCGCCTCTTCCCAGACTACACCACCACCTTGCCCAACGTTCACCTCTCCGTCTGCTCCGCCACCTCCCTCCCTTCTTACTGGTCCTCCAAATTCACACTCGTCAACCAACGCCTCCTCATCTGTGCCTACACCCGCGATCAATGGCGCCGAAGCATTCGCGAGATCTACAGGGTTCTTGCGCCGGGCGGTTCTGCCCAGCTGATCGAGATCGGCCCCGAGTGGACGTCTGGCGCGAAAACCGCCGCGCATGTCTTGTTCTTGGATGAGTTTTTGGGCGAGAAGGGGATGATGTTGCGGTGTGGGGTGTACATCGCGGATATGCTCAAGTCTGCCGGGTTCGTGGACGTCATGTCCGAGGAGGTCTCGATGCCTTTGGGAAAGTGGGCTGACGAGGAGGGGATTCAAGGGAAAAACGTCACGCTCGGCGCGTGGAGAGGCATGCGGGATAGCATGCTCGGCCGGTTTGCATCGGCCGAGGACTTTGAAAAGGCAATGGACGAGATCGGGGAAGAGTGGGACAATGTAGAAGGTTCTCGCAGCTCAGTGAGAGTATTTTTCGGCCGGAAACCGCTTTGTTAGTTGATACGCCTTTTGATGACCTCGATCAATCCCCATATGTAATACCATCCAATCTGAAAATAACATATGAACAAGATAAGCAAAAGACGCTCCAGAGCAGTAAGCTCGACCAGAGAAAACTAGAATACAAATGGGGAAAGTCGTCGCTCCTCCCGTCCTATTCATAATCCTCGAAACGCACCATCGATGATGGCCTTCTGTTGTGCCTGATAGTCCTTTCCAATCCCCGTCGCAGGAACCGCATCCTCACGTCGTCCAACAAACCTGACGTCCCTCCCGCGCTCACCCAACCCGCTCAACACGGCTTCCAACCTCTCCTTGACGTGTCCCCATCCACCCTGGTTCCTCGGTTCTTCCTGCACCCACACCCACTCGGGCTTTGAGGTTGCGTAAGGCTCGAGGGCGTCCGCAAGTCGAGCAAACGGGAACGGTGCCAGTTCTTCCAGACGTATCAGCGCCACCCGTTCTTCCAGTCCGCGCGCCGCTCGCTCCTTTGAAAGCTCGTAGTAGATCTTCCCACTCAGTAGCACCACACGTTCCACTTTCTCACTGGCACGATGCATGTCTAGAAGCACAGACTGGAATTCGCTTCCGGGAAGCATATCCGAGAGTTTGGATGAAGCAGCCTGGAACAAAGGACTCGATGAGTTCGGCAATTCTGAAATACGAAAAGAGAGCCATACTGGCAGACGAAGGAGACCCTTGGGCGCGGCAACGACGAGTGGTTTGCGATAGTTCCTCTTCATCTGTCGACGAAGGAGATGGAAGTACTGCGCTGGGGTCGTCGGGAACACTACATGCATGTTGACGTTCGCCTTCGAATCAGGGTCGTAGGAATCATTCGTGAGCTGTTTTGATATTTGATCAGTACAAGGTTGGGTACGTATGCGCAGTCGAATGACATGTACCTGCAGCATCCTCTCGATGCGACTGGAAGAATGTTCTGGTCCAGCGCCGTCTAAACCGTGAGGCAACAAGAGCACGATCCCGCTTTGCTTCCACCACTTGGCTGCGATTGCAAATTACGTTAATGCTAAGACGCTAGTAATCTCGGTCGCTCACTTTCGGCGCTCGAGACGAAAGTATCGATGATGATCTGAGCCCCATTGAAGAAGTCGCCAAACTAACATGTAAAGCTGGGTCAAATATCGATATCAAAACATGAGCATGCATACCTGAGCCTCCCAGATGGACAATAGATCGGGCCTCTCCCATGAAGCACCATACTCGAACTATGGACACGCTCAAAAAATATCAACGCCACATCGCGAGAGGTCTCACCCCGAGGACTGCCATTTCACTCAACGAACCTGAAGGTATCTCCTCAGCCAATGGTGCATATAATAGAGTATAATTACCCACTGTTAGCAAGCTCGAGCTTCCCAACTATCCCAGTGAATGCATGGTTCAATGGAACGATCACTCCTTCCGTGTTCTGATCGACGAGCATGGCATGACTTCGTGACATCAGAATATAATCAATATTATACCACAACTGACGAGGACGTACCGGTGACTAAACGTCCCTCGACCTACATCTTGTCCAGCCATCCGAATATCATATCCGTCGACCATGAGCGTCCCAAGCGCCATCGCCTACCAAAATCCTAATGAGTATAACTTGGCACACAAACAGCACAATGGGCGTACTTCGGCAGTCCCCCAGTCGATGCCCTCTCCCTTATCCAAGCTCGCCAACCGGCTCTTGACATGACGTTGTAATCGTGGATGAATCTCCTAAAGGAAACACCTATCATCGTATTTTTTCAGAGAACGGAGAAAGATAAATACATACGAATCCATCCGGGACCTCAACACTTCCCCTGCCAGCCTTTTGGAGCAAGTCAGCAGCTACACCCGTGTCGGATGTCTTTGCTTCCTTCGAACCCGGCCAGACCACGGGTACCTCCCTTCCATCGATGACAACCGACTTCCACTGAGAATCGAAGTTGATCAAAGGAGGGGAATATGTTGCCGAGGTTGTCAGGGCATCATTGAGCACCCCCTTGTAGGAGTTTCGAATGGATGATGCGGATTCTGGAGAGATGACACCATCGGACTGTTATCGCGAAACACGATGAGCAGAACCTGTGTTCAAGAACGCATACACGTGGAATAAGGATGAATGACACGTACAACCAATTTGTCTTCGTAGTGCTGAGGCACACTTCTCCTCGACCTGATCTTCTGGTACATAATTGGCTGGGTGTATGCAGGTTCATCCAATTCATTGTGACCCCTGAAAATCAGATTGATCGAGATAGCGGTGGCACGATACCGTATCAAAAGAAGAAATGTCCTACCAACGACGGTATACCATCAGATCGATAACGATATCTTTCCTGAAGTGATTCCGATACTTGAACGCGATCTCGATTGCGCGAGAAACATCTGCGAAAGGAACCATTAATCATGATTATATCCCTCCTGCAAGGATGTGACGATCCCGGCGAAATACCTTCAGGGTGATCGCCGTTTACGTGTAGCACAGGGCAGTTGATCATTTTTGCTACATCTGAGCAATACAATGAAGATCGGGCCGCAGATGCGGGCGTTGTGTACCCAATGCTAGAAATCAATGCATCAACTAACGGCATAAATGGGTCAGACAAACTTGGGCGCACTTGTTGCTGTACGCCGAATCATAATGTGAGAATAGTTCGAATGGACAGATAAACAGTAAAACGCACTCAACCACAATGTGCACACTTCCACCACAAGTGTAATGCGGCAGATTACCTGCAAATAAGAAGTCAAAACACACATGTGGGTAAATCGAGCAATACATACTCAACCCAAGTGTCTCCATGATCACACCTTGGCCTGTGAAACTCGCATCTCCATGAAGTTGTACGCACATAACCTTTCCGGCCAGAATCACTTGTTGTATGCACACTGAGAGAGTCACGTCATAGCTTACCTTATCACCTAGCATACATCCCTCTGTCCCAACCCCCTTCTCGAGGGCCTTGAGAAGGCTATACTGTTTAGCCCGAGCCTTTCCCAGAGCAACAGGGTTCACCGCCTCTAAACTGTGCATCAGACAACTGGCACGAATAAGCAAATGGACATACCCAAGTGTGATGGGTTTGGCAACAGTGACACCTTGATCTCCTTCCCCTCATAGTTCAATGTGGGAGAAGCCACTGGACGGCGGACATTCACCGTGGAAACGGTAAATAGAGGATGTGTGCGTACCTAAGTGACTCAACACATCCCCCGAGGTTGTTTCACCGTCGACGCATGCTTCCGCTCCGCCTTTAATCTTATGGAACAGTGCAGCGGGGTTATATTCCAAGAGACCAGTGAGCAGGTTTAGTCGTCCACGATGAGGCATAGCGAGGATAATATGAGTCATGTTGGCTTCCCCGGAAAGTGGGTTGGTTACAAAAATCAGACAGGTTGTTTTTCGGAACACATACCTTGTGCGGCCGCCGCGAACAACGCATCAAGCGCAGGCAACATGGATTCACCACCCTCTAGTCCATACCGCTTGACGTTTGGAAATTTAGCTTGCAAAAAATTGTCAAAGACTTCGGAGCGGGCAAGTAACTGATGCATCCTCTGTTGACACTGGGGAGTAGTGGGGTGAGCTGCCTCAGACTCCAGAAGGTTCGCAAACCAAAGGCGTTCCGTCTTGCTCGGCAAGTTCATATACTCATATGCGATGCGCCCCACATAGACCGCGTTGAGAAACCCAGTGATTTGGTCGAGGGTCCAATTCTTACCCTTTCCATGAGCCTCATCAGTCCAGAGAACGCCATCAACGTTGTACTGAGCAGAAGGCTCGGTGAGGCCATATCGAGTGGGTTCAAGTGCACCGACGCGTTCACGTCTGAGAAGGTCAAGTGGGTCGATGGAGGCGGCACGGTGGCCATGAGTACGGAGGGCATCCGCATAGCGCAATAGAGAGGCATTAGTTACTCTGTTCGCCAGTTGTTCAGGTGTGTCTGATGAGAGCGCGGTGAGCAAACAATAGCGGGAAGATCAAAGACGTGCGTGGTGACGCACAGTCTGGCATTGTGAACTCGCGCACCCTTCGGAAACCATACGACTCGTCATGATAGGCTCGCCTGAGGACGACGACCTTGCCCTCCGCTGCGCAGGGGTTCCTTGAACCGAGTCGCGTGAGGAGACGACAGTGAGTGTACATGAGTGAGTGCGGATGGAGCTTGCGTTCTCCCGAACTAATAATAGTACATCCGTGGGATCGTCAGTCGAACATACTAGGCACCGTTCTATATGGGTTGTGCCATCAGGTGTGCGCATGGTATCTGGGACGATTTCTGGGGTTCCGTTATGCCGCATTTTATTCCTCCTTGCACACAGACTACTACTCAACGACTCGCCACCGTTCTGCGGCATGTGTCCTGGTAAGAATCAGGTTTGTACGAGCAATCGGAACAGTTCATTTCCCTATTAAACCCATGTCCTAGTCGAAAATCTTGGATAACGGCGATGATGCCGCCAGTCAACATAAAGGACATAAAGGTTCTGTCTCCAGCCCACGAAGCAGCGAGGTTCGGAGCTCAACGGGTATAGATGTGACAGAGAATGGCGATGGCGCCGGCCAACGCAGAGATCCCAACATCTTCAACCCGCCCAAAGCTTCCCCCGCTTCCGGTGGATCCAAGACACAAAATGTCGTAGTGTTGGGTCCGACCGGTGGTGGTGCCAGCTCTGTCATCAACTTGATCGTAGGCCAGGACGTTGCTCCGGTGTCCAATGGCGCCCAGCGACACACGACGGCGACTATCGCCTATCCCATCGAACTTGGACGTGCGGGGGGAACCATTCACATCACCATCTACGACACCCCGAGTTTTGACAGTTCGCCACCCTCACTGCCATCAGGGGAAATCGACCTTGCCATCGTCTGCATGGAAGACCGAACACCACAAGTGAAGGAAGTTATATGCTACTTGGACAATTGGGCAAAAAGTTGCAACTTGCCAGTTCTTATCGTCATCAATCATATGACACCGTCCCCCAGCCCCAACTGGTGGGAAATGAATAAAGATCACTTTGCTAAACTTCGCCTTGTGGCTGGCCATGCGTGTTTGACAAGGGCAGAAAGGCTGAAGAACAGTGAGGAACTCCGTTCTCTGATTATCAAGCTCTTGTTCCGTCGTGCATAAGGATCATGGCGCGATGGACTGGTGATTGGGTCTGGAGGAAGTTATCCCAACACCTTGCACCATCTATGCGTTAGTTATGAGGGCTATGCACCACTACCGTGACGGTTCCTTATGCATCTCATGTTGCGTTCGAGAACTGTACATTCGACACAAGGTGACTGTCCACCGTTTCATCTATTCCTATTCTAGATCCCTTTCAACACGTCCTTGCTAATCAGTACCTTAAATTGTACGTCGTTCAATCAAGTAGTATGTGACCGATTTGGCGGTTGTTTGGCAAGAGCCTTTGAAACAAACAAATCGCCATGAAATTTTTGTACTACGTATGTGTTAATATTAAAGTATTTTCTACTAAACCTATTACAGGTACAATAATTAAGAACCGTGTTAACGTTGTTGCATCTCTGCCACCTGCAGTTACGATCAGTCCAACAATGTGTCTCAAGTAAACGTTCCATTATTGATCCAGAGAAGCTCGCATTCTGGTTTACTCCACAACACTACTCATATTATGCAGGGTCGCAAACGAGATGGCGCAATCGCGATGCCATTAAAATAGGAGAACAGCGCAGGTACTATTCGTACTGCCTCGCAGTGATTGCCTTTTCATCCTCGGAAGCGAATTCTGGAACTGCGATCGTATTCTTAGCATTGACAGATATCCACGTTTCATCAGGGTTGCGTTCTTCCATCATATACTTCAAGTCATCAGCTTCCCTTACTGCTATTTTACAAGTAAGTTGGAATATTTCTTTTTCTGGACTATGAGATGGAGTGTGGTATGGTTCACGATTTGTGAACTGTACATCTTCATCTACGCTCGATTCAGAATATTCCAGGCCCGCCGACTCATCTACTTTGTCAACAACTTCGTCCTGCTCGCTTCCCCCCTGCGGCAGCGAAATGACTACCGAAGCCACACCGTGCTCATGCGACAAGTATGATAGCAGCTCTGGGTTCCAGGGCACGCGCTCTATCCTTTCAATCGAGTCTGAAATTTGGTGCGTTTTGCGGAGTAGAGGTTTATGTAATTCGATTTATGCCTGCCTTATGCCTGCCTTTCACCTTCATCTTCCAGTCGAACACTGTCGAGCCTTTCCAAATACCCTCCTGCCTTTATCTCGTCAGAGGGGTCGTGAAGTATATTTGCTATCATGACTCGGAGCATACTGGTATGGTACAATCACATACACGCCAGCTGTAGGAGGGAGCCGAAAACGAACGAGAGGAGAAACGAGGACTCTAGCGAACGAGCGTAAGAAGTTGCCAAATGCTTAGCAGTCATAAACAAAGCTGGAACGTCTGGGTATACTATCGTGGACAAACGGTTAACGTGAACGGCTCGGAAAAGGCGCTGCCTAGCGACTAGTCGTCGCCTGGTCGTACAAAGATACTGTCAAGCACAAGAGAGAGAGAAAGGCAGGGAGGGAAAAAAAGGGGAACATCATCATATAGCGTACGGTAGGTCAGGGAGATATCCGGCGCTCTTCACGTATGTGACCCGTTTCGTCCCATTGCAGTTCCTCCAGATCAGGTTTCTGACGGCCTGCGTCGACTGATACCGTCGCTCGTACAAGTCCATGTTGTACGACACATCTTCTCTAGAGAGCGTCGTCACGCACGCGTGATCGACAAATTTGAGCCCTCTCGACGCGAGGAAGTCGCCGTTCTTTCGCGAGCCTGACCACCAATCTTCCATCATCTGGGCGTATTTCTCGAGGCCGGTCACGACGCCGACCATGGGCACTCGCGCTGGCACTGCGGCTCGCACGGCGTTGAACATTTTCTTGGCAATGCCTTCCTTTGGTCGCAAGCAGTATATGAGGAGGTCGATGCCGCGCTCGGTATAGAGGTCGCTAATGGTTTTCTCTGGATGTGCCCCGGCCCCGAATCCGGGGATGTCATAAATATCGAAAGCGTGTTCGTTGATGTCCACTCTATACGAGGCTGGTGTCACCGTGCAGGGATGCATGTCGGTGCTAAAGGGTGCGTCTTCGCGACCGAGAATCAAATTCACCAAGGAGCTGATGCCTATGCCGGTACGTCCAAAGATGACGACAACGTGTACTCGGTCGCCCTGGTGTTAAAAATATTTTTAAAGAACAAAAACGGACATGTCAAGCAGACCGCGGGAGGCGCTATAAGGGGGATGACTCACGTTGTCCACCGGCATGGGCATCGTTGGGGATTTGGCCTCGAACGGGTTTAACCCACGGAGCCGAGTCAAGACGGGCGTTTCGGTGAAGAGCTTGGTAGATACGAAGAGCTTATTTGAGGCCATCCTAGTGGTAGAGAGTGGCACACGCGGTAGGAGAGAGACGTTTGGCAGCTCCCACAGGGACGTTTCTGGTCGTTGAGAGTGATGGGTCCTGTTAAGAAGGCGTTTCCAGCGGGGACGAAGGAATGCCTCGTGGAAATCGTGCCGCACAGGGGCATGCTTGGAAGGTGGGCCCCCATGTCTCCCGATTTCTCTAATGTCGGCCCATCATCGAAGCAACGAACATGATGCACGCCCCCCGGGGCAGTGGAGCCGTATCGCTGTTTGTCTCCTGTTGGGCTCGTATTGATTCTGCCGATTGGACGGCGAGGGGACACCTTCCCTCGGTCATCGTCACCACTCTCGGAATCACGGACGACGCATGTGGTCAACTTGCAGGGTTCCTCGTGTTGTAATCTTTCGTTCCGAGAGTTCGGTCCTGGGAAGAGAGAGAACAATATGTTTCACATGCTGGAAACGCGAATCTCTGAGCAAACGAGGGAAGGAGTTGTGGTCTTCTCGTCCGAAGCTTTTCGTCGTATGCCTCTGCTTCGAGATCACGTTGGCTGTTAAGGTGTTAAACACGTGGAGTGGTCCTCACGACGTCATCGTACAAGTTGCGCCAACAGTAAGGAAGAACGTTCCTACGATTATCTATTCTACGTAGTGACGCGCACTCTCTCCACGGGCCTATTCATAAGTATGCCTGCCCTTGCTTTACATCAAGCATTACTGCCGGGAGGGTTGGCAGATGCTCTCTGAGGGACAGCAGCCTGAGCCTAGCCATCCAGGAGCAAGAAGCAGAGTGAACACACACGCTCTAATTAATTTCAGAGAAACATGTCTCCTCGGTGCAGCCATCTTGTAGTGGCCCTCTTCTCTGCCCAACAATTTCTCAGAATGACACGCTTTGCCGCCTTCTCCGACTCTGAAAGTCTGTCTTTGAACACTAGATCACGAGCAGCCGAGTAGTCCAATGTTGTGACGCAAGCATGGTCAGCGAAGACCATGCGTCTCGCTTTTAGATCGGCTTCGTTCGTCGACCACCAAAGATCCATCGACTCGCCGTATCTCTCCAGACAAGTTATCGCGGCAACGATGGGAACGTCGTCGGACACTGCGGAGCGTATCGCGGTGTAGTTTTGGTAACCCGCGTTCGCGTCTCCACGGGTACCACGGAGACAGTTGACGACGAGGTCGATACCGAATTGGGCGTCGAGTTCGCGAAGGGCTTTAAGGATGGCCGAGGTAGGACATTTGAAGGAGCCGAATCCGGGGGAGTCGATCAGTCGGAAGGAGCGACCGTTGAGGGTGAAGGGGTAGGCGGTGAAGGATTTAGTGCAGGGACTGACGTCGGTGGAAATGGGCGCATTGGCGATACCACCGGTGACCGTGTTGATGAATGAGCTAGCGCCGACACCTGTTTGACCGATGATGACGACGTTAAAGATGTCCTGGCGACGGACCGCGTGAAAGGGAAGATGTGATTCCGATGGGGTGCGTGAAGTAGGCATAAAATATTTGGTGGAACTGACCTTATCGCTGAGAGCATCTTCGTGTTCTATCTTTTTTACGAGGTCGGTGATGAGAGACGGGTTTGAATCTTTGCGGAGAAAGGCGGGAAGAAAGCGCATGCCAACGGAGCCTTGAATGATGGTACGAGCGTCGGCAACCTCGAGGACGGTGAAGGATATATATGGCAATCGATACCGGAAACGAGCGACACGAGGAATTGGGGTGGGTGTCCGGGATCGTGCCGATCAAGATAAACTCAGTCCAGTCCGAGAGGAGCCGGGGAGGGTAACCCGACAGCACACGAAGGGTTTCGGAATACCGTAGAGCACCGAGTACCGTCACCGACGAGGACGACTAGACTAGCTGTCCTAATTCAGCGCACACACCTCAAATCATTCCCCGTTGTCCATTCTAGGTTCGCAGATAATCTATATCCCGATACATTTAAACGCTCGCTCCTTCCTTTCTCCCTTCTTCTTCATCACCCACCATTCATGGACTCTTACAACGAACCTTACACCCGTGCAGGTGACAACATCTCCCTCGATGCAGTCCGCGACAGAGTGCGCGTGCTCGAGGAGAGCCACAGAGCTCACGGCGTACAGCTCTCGGGCAGAATCGTCCACGTCTGCCACTATCTCCCCGTCGTACCCACCCTTCTCTCTCACTCCACCCCCGCCGCAGCTGGCGTCCTCAGTCCCCCTCCGTCCCCTCCCACAACCTATGGCGACGTCCCCGCTAGCCCAACAGGCGACACAGCACCCCTTCAACAATCCTCTCTCCCGTCCAGGCGCTGGAAGCTCGGGCCCAGGTACGGCCATGCCGCCATGATCTCCGGCATTCGCTCTCTCTCTGCCACTCACGACCAGCTCATCATCGGCTGGACCGGCGACATCCTTTCATTCCCTTCAGAGGGTGCCGCATCCGCAGAAGCAAACGGACTCAGCGCAAGCAGCCCAGAACACCGCATTCCGAGTCATCTTGTCAGCCAAGCAGATAGGGTCTCCTTGGAATCGGAACTGGTCGGCTACGATGAAGATGGCCAGGGTCAAGGAATCGAGGGAAACAAGGGCAGACTCACCTATGTGCCTGTCTGGATCGACGACAAGGTCGCACACGGACATTACGATGGGTATTGCAAAACCAGTGCGTTTTTCTTCCTCCTTGCATCTTCCTTCCCTTTGCTTTCTTGCCATCACCATCTCGTGTGCTCCAAGTATTTCACCATTTTGGCCCGATATATTCTTTTTCTGTGGCGATGTTGGTTCTCAGGGTGGCTGTCCGCTTCAGCCCCATCGCCGTGGCATCTTGGTTGATAGGCGCTCCCCCAACCGTCAATCGTTTGATCGCGCTTCCACTAGCCCGTAATGATGCCGAGCATCCAATGGTGTTTTCTCTTCGATGCTCGTTGCCGTCGTGCTGCAGAGATAGATAAACATCAAACATCATGTCTTTTCTCGTGGGCTCTTCCTTCCTTCCTTCCCTTTCGAGATGAGATGCTTGATGTCGGCAGCAATATTTTCTATCTTATCTGACATCTTGACATTGACATTTCCAAAAAAGCACTTTGGCCATTGTTTCACTATCTGCTCTGGCAGGACGTTGCCACGGAGTATGCGTCAGCAGACACTCACTGGGCGCACTACGAACAAGTGCGTCCTATCTCTATCATTAGATTGCCAGCTTTGAGATCTCACTGTAATCGATATCTAGGCAAATCAGGCCTTCGCCGAGCGTATCGCCTCAGTTCTTCAACCAGGTGACCTGGTTTGGGTCCACGATTACCACCTTCTCCTTGTTCCGAAGCTCTTGCGGAGCGCCGTGGGGGAGAAGGGGACCGACGTGTGAGTCCGTGTCGCGTGGCATCCACACACTAATTCTGAACACACACTGCCACAGAATCGTCGGCCTTTTCGTTCACACCCCATTCCCGAGCTCGGAGGTATTTAGATGTTTGCCGCGTAAGTCGTCGGCTGTTAGTTTACTCGTCCTGATCTGATGGGTATTTTAGGCCGCAAAGAGATCTTGGATGGAATGCTTGGTGCCAACTTGGTCTGTTTCCAAACCTACTCGTACACCCGTCACTTCACGTCCACCTGTGTCCGCGTTTGTGGATACGAGACGACCACCCATTCTTTCCCCGCGACCAGTCCGACCGGCGCGTCCTCCGACTTATGTACCAGCTCTTCACGCTCGGATCACAGTAAATCGTCCCACTTTGCCGACAAGAAATACATAGGAATCGACGTGCAAGGACACATCGTCACAGTTTCTCATTGTCCGGTAGGCATCGATGCAGAACGCGTAGCAAAGGACACGTTGCGGCCTGGTATTCAACCAAAGTTGGAGTCCCTCCGGGCACTCTATGCGGACAAAAAGATTATCGTTGGAAGAGACAAGCTGGACGTTGTCAAGGGGGTTTTGCACAAGGTCTGTCCCCTCCGTGCTTCGTGCGCTTACCCACCAGTATGCAAATTTCTGATGATTACGTAGCTTCGTGCATTCGAGAAACTTCTGCACGATTATCCCGAATGGCAGGGCCAAGTCGTGCTCATCCAGGTGACGTCGCCTTCGCTCTCTGACTCTCCCAAGTTGGAACGTCAAATATCGGAGTTGGTCTCGCATATCAATGGAGAGTACGGAAGTCTAGATTTCATACCCGTTCACCATTAGTACGTCCTTCACCTGCCGAATCTATCCTTTCATTGCATGCTAACCTTTTGGATTTCGTTTAGCCACCAAACACTTAAGAAGGACGAATTCTATGCTCTTCTTTCTGTCGCAGATCTGGGAGTCATTACTCCATTACGTGACGGAATGAACACCACCTCAATGGAATTTGTCATTGCACAAGAACGCACCAATCGATCACCTCTTGTCTTAAGCGAGTTCATGGGCATCAGTCAACATATGGCTCAGGCGCTACATGTCAACCCGTGGGATCTAGGTGTGCGTACCACCATCTTGTCTCTGTTGTTCTACTTGGACCAATCAACGAAATCGATGAATGATAGGATGTCGCAGCGGCGATGAACACGGGTCTCCTCATGTCCTCTACCTCAAAGGCGGTTCGGCATGAGGCGCTCCACGAGGTCGTGACTACTCACACCTCGCATACATGGGCAGCCTTGCTCGTCAAGAAACTGCTCAACCAAATCAACGGCCAGAGCAATGCGCGCGGCACTCCCCACCTTCCCAAGGAGCTCATAAAAGACAAGTACGAAAGGGCAGGAAAGCGCCTGTTCTTATTTGATTATGATGTATGGATTCAGAATACGGGATCGGTGTGAATTCTGTAACTAATGAATGTTTGATGACAGGGTACCCTCACTCCCATCGTCAAGACACCATCTATGGCGGTCCCCTCCCCTGATGCGTTGAACGCACTCACGAAGTTGGCTTCTGATCCTCACAATGTCGTCTACATTGTCTCCGGTCGAGACCAAGCGTTCCTGGAGCTCCATATGGGTCACCTCAAGAATCTCGGCATGAGCGCCGAACACGGCGGATTCATCCGTCAGCCGTCCAACGGCAACAACCAGGACAAAGGGGCGGACGAAGAAGGCTGGGTCAACTTCACCGCAAAGCTAGACATGGGTTGGATGGATGAGGTTGCGGAAATCTTTAAGTATTATACTGAGCGAACGGCGGGCAGTCATATCGAGGTAAAGAAAAGTTCGATCACGTGGCATTATCGGTCGAGCGATCCCGAATGGGGGTGAGTCGGTGTTGTTCTCTTTTTCGATATTCCTAACAAGTGAGTCGTAGATTGTTCCAGTGCAGACAGTGCCAAGATCTGTTAGAGAACAACCTCGCGCACAAGCGTCCCATCGAAGTCCTTGTGGGGAAAAAGAATCTAGAGGTACGCCCATTAGCGGTGAATAAGGTTCGTCGTCCTGTTAGATCTCTTTCTAGGATCGTCCCCGCTAAATGTTTGTTTTTTCGCCTTTCTGTCCAAAATAGGGAGAGATCGTCAAGCGGATTCTGTACATGAATCCCAACGCGGAGTTTATCTTCTGCGCAGGCGATGACAAGGTGAGTTAGACAAGTTAGAATTGGGACATGATCTCCGATCAGTGATCTGACTTACGTTTTCGTTTTCCCTGCTTCCGCTGCCGATTCCGACCCGGACCGGACCGCTCTTGGAACCCAGACGGACGAAGACATGTTCCGAGCCTTACACGTCTTCCCGCCCAACCACCCGAGTGGCAGCAAAATCCACTTCAAAGCGCCCCTGTCTGTCACGCTCGTCAATGACCATGACAATGGCAATAACAGTAATGGTGCAATCCCGCCGCCGGACGTTGAGCTCGCCATCGCGCCGGACGCGATCTTCACGACGGCGGTGGGGCCGAGTACCAAGCGGACGTTGGCGAGCTGGCATTTGACGACGCCCGCAGAAGTGGTGGGACATATGTTGCATCTGGTTGGGGAGACGAGCTTGGGAGCGACGACGCCTGCGAGTGGGGAAGGTGCCGAGATCAAGGGATATTTATGAGCGAATGGACGCGACGGGGTGGCCGACTAGACTCGTTATGGTGTGCTTCCCAGATAATGCGAGGACTGGATAGATACCTCTCAAGACTAGATGGGCCTCTACTAACTCATTTATTGGACTATTCCCTTGAAGCTACAGGTGCTTGCCAGTATATATTGACTACCTTGTGCGCGTGCTGCTCGGAGAAGATCGGGTCCCAATATCAGGCCTTTTTATTGCCATTGGGCGTGTCTATACTGAATCACGGGAGTGACGATCCTTAGTAACTGCCACTCAATTCGCGAACATTCAGTGCCATTCACTAGGTGTTTTTCTCTGACTTCAAGTTACTCTTTCAGGGAACCCGACCGTGTTCCTTGTTGCTTCCTGCGAACACGCGAACATTACCTTGCAAGTTGTGTTAACGACTCATGTTGCAGGTTTCGAAGGAGGGAGCCTCTACGTTGGTGTCAGTTGTTACATATGTAGACCTGGAGGTGTCTCTCACTTGCATGGGCCTCGACAACGCACGTCACTATGATATCAATAAATGGTGAGCAACTGTGACGTTTTTCACAGGACTACTATGTAGCATAGCGTTCAGACTCGGAAATATTTTTTGACCGACGCGCTGCAAAACTCGGGTTTGAAATTATTGTTTTCACCGTCATGAATGGATTGACGAAGCAGCTGAGGCTCTATCTTGAACCGCCTCAACTTGAAGTAGCTTTTATGTCACTAGGTCAGCGAAGGTTAGCTGGCTGATGAATGAATGGATTTTTTGACGAATCATGACTCCCTCAGTTATGCTGCCACGAACGCAACTCATAGTACTCATTTCCAGGCCTACAGTTGGGTCCTTCTTTCGGACTACTTGCATGATACATGGTCGGGGTCGGATGTTCCAGGTATCATCTCATCTCATTTCCTTGAATCCTCGCGCGCGCAGGCGTCATTGCCGTTTCATTCTAGGTTTCCATACATCGGTCTTCCAATGGACCGAGCTCGTTTCAGTGCTCACGTGCGTCCTGTATTCCCTTTTGATTGATGAGCCTCGCCCATGACCAGAGTGTTGTCAAGCGGAGGCTTTTCAGACGGGGACACGCGACCTGAAGGTCAGGAGATTCACGGGTGAGCAACAATTGTTTCGTTCGGTCCCTACGGTAGTACTCTTTCCGCAGCTCAAAGTATTGCTCAGCTGCGGCGCAGCCGTTCGTCCGGTGGAGAGTGTAGACCGTTTGACTGCGATAGCCCCTTTATATAAAAGTGTAAGGAGAGAGAACCTGGACTACAGGCCAATCATTCGCTCGCACCCTCCATCTACTCTCTAGCCAGTTACCCACTCTCTTTTACCTCGCCATGTTCACTCGCTTCTTTGCACTTCTCCCCCTTGCTCTCCTCGTCGCTGCCCAGGCTCCAAAGTGCAACAACAGTAAGCCTTACTGCTGCGACCAGGCCGTCATTGAAGGTACATTCATTTTAATTGAATTGAGCCTAACCCTGACATGCCCCTGTTGTCACAGCCTAATGACTCTAAAGTCCAGACAGCTGTCGAGTCTCTCAACCTTGAAGATGCCATAATCGCTTAGGTACTCTCTGGTTTGAGTAACATTCCGAGTGACTTTGTTGGCTTGACTTGCGACTCTCGATGACGCTCCCACCAACTGCCACGCGGTCCCCCTCTGCTGTGCACAGGAGTTTGAGGTGTGTATATTCTTTTTGGACAATTTAAGTATCGCTGAATGTCACTTTTAGGCCGGACTTCTCAACACCTTTTGCACTTACATCCCTACCGACGATTAATAAATGTATCAGCGGGAGAAACGGGGCATTATGACGTTGTTTCTAATCATGTTTCAAACGATCTCAGGAGAGAGCTTGATTGCAATGGACTTTTGGTTCACGTCTGCATAATTCGTTTTACGGTGATCATTTACTTACTAAGTATCGATAGTTACTGAAGATACTGAGTATGTAGTACTATAAAACCCATTTCAAGTTTGAGCACAATGCTTTAAGCCTTCCATCGGGATTGTGGCTGGCCTACTGATCTACTCAGGATTCTCTGTCGTTCTCTCAATCACACAGGTCTTGGTCCTTCAACTTGGGTTTTATTCTTGCCTCGCCAACTCGCCGAGGGCCCGTGCGAGGAGCTAGGCCTGGAAGCACCGAAAAGGTTTACATAAACGTTCTGGAACTTCGCCGCGACGTGTGTGAGTCGTGCCATTATGTACATGTAATACCTCATGATGCAGCAGTGGTGGTGAATGTTGGCTCGGACCCCCAGTAGGCCAGGTCCATCCCACCGGGGATAAATTTATTTGCTATTGTTTTACGTGTGCCAAGCAGCGCCGCCTCATACTTACTTCTTTTCGCCGCAGTATCATCGAATGACTAACTCATACTACTATGTTTATTTCTAGAATGCATACACGCCGGGATACCGAAATTCTGGGCCCAATCACTGAGTCCCGGCAGGCAAAACCTGCCAGCACTGTGCTTCGATCTTGAATGTTCTTCCAATGCCGTCATGCATCAAATATTTATCGACAACATTAAGCGGCCGCATGCCGCCGTGATCGGCACGCTCTTCACAGTATACTTGGGCAGGCTGCTAAGCTTCAACTCAATTTGGAGTGGCAAGTTGATCAAGCAGTAGCAAGTTTGCAAAAATTTTGGTAGGTTATATTAAATTGGAGGCTTCAAGTTCACGAGCTACTAGTATAGTAGTACTACGGACTCGGATAGCTTGAGAAACTACGGCTCGAGCTTTGACTATCGTCAATTTGGTAATAAACGAATGACAATTCGTAAATGCAACGTGACGGACCCTTAAACAGCTGAACAACATTACGACATACTAGTACGGCGTATTACTTTGTAAGTACATATTCAGCACAGCAGGTCGTTGCCGAGTAGTAATGCATCGTTCACTTGAAGCTTCCCTGAGGTTTGCATACTTGATGTAGCAAGCGGAATGAACTTCCGTATTCACGACACCAGCGAGCCGAAATTTTCAACCTGAGTGGTCCGAGTCCGTGTCGTTGGTCGCGACATGCCTCCGCCTCGAGGAAACGTAAACAGTGCGACGGGGTCCCTACCCTTCATGTATAAAACGGCCAACGGGGCAGGCAAAAACGACAGGTCAATCACTTGCGTCTTCCACTCGCTGCCTACTACTCCCACTCACTCAATATGTTCACTCGTGTCTTCGCCCTCCTCCCCCTCGCTCTTCTCGCTGCTGCTTGGGATTCCTCCACGTGCAGCACTACCAGCGCGAATGCCTGCTGCAACAAAGTTGGTGGTGTAGGTATTCCTTGTTTTGTCGCATGGGCTCTTTTTGAATTCCCGTACAGTCTACGGACCCCGGCATTGTGAGCGCAGCGAACACCTTCGGTGTTGGCGCTTTACTCGGCGCTTTGAACCTTCCTATCAACGCTATGGTTGGCATCCAATGCGCTGGCATCGTTGGCACTGGTAGCGACTGCAGTCAGCAGGTGTCCTGCTGTGATCACGTTGACTCTGTAAGTAGTTCGCTTTATATTTTATATATCTGGGGGTGTTGATTTTCTCTTTACAGGCTTCTCTTATCGGCATTAACTGTTCCCCTGTTAAAGCTCTCTGAGTTCTATGTGTGTTTGGGTAGCGGTAGGGAGATTGGACTGGCGGAGTGGTTTACCTCACTTGGATTCTTTGTGATGTTCAGTATACCCTGCTTCCCAGTAGTAATGGATTTGGTTTTTCGTTAGTCTGTCTGCTTGAATATTGCCAGATAAACAACGGAGCGATGTTCGAAGTGACTTATGGTATTTCATTTTACCTTCGATCTTTCTATTTGTGATGCAACGGTCCTTGCGCACCCCTGGCGGTGCATATTTTATCCTGCATCGGTCTTGCTGATTTATGGTCATGATTTCCGTGATATCATCTTGACGTTCCAAGACTGCAATGTCGGGCATCGAACCACACGCTTCATCGTGTCCCCACAGCGATATAGGCATAAGAGGTGGCAATGCAAGTGCTACTAGTGTCCGTCACGATGCCAGGGTGTTGCATAAACCATAGAGAAGTGTTCACATTCAAAGGAAAGGGTACTTAATATAGCAGACAATGTCCACATCAGAAGTTGTATTTCATTTGATGGTCGCTCAAATTCCATTATTTACACAAGAGTGCCAAGCGACCTAAACAACGGGAGCGCCCAGAATGTCGTACTTCGCAGATTTGAGCAGGCAATAAAGCCATAATAAGGTGAAATTACGGTAGCCGCAATACGCCCATATTATGTAGCCTACTAGTAGTAATGTGTAAATTTTACTAATGACTGCTGAAATTTGTCGAGCGAGACTGGGTTTTCAAGCTACGCTAGGCCGGAAAACGGTCGTTTTCGAGCCCTCGATGCCATTTGTACCATAAGTTGGGAAGCACCGTACAACTGTTTTCAGAACTTAATGGGCCAGTCAGAGCCGTCGGTCCGTCGGTCCGAGGCTCGTTTACGTTGGGCCACGCGCCCGAGTCGGCTCGCAAGCTTGCCAGTGGCAAATAAGTACGACTCCGTAACGTAAACAAGTGCTTCGCCGGCAAATCTACCTAACCGGGCTGAAAGACTCCCACTGGCTTCAGCAATGTGACAACGTTTACGTATATCTTATTACCTTGTAAGTACACATCTGGCCACAGCAGGGCCGCGTTACCAAGGCTTAAGCAAGTTAGCCAGTTTGTAACGTTACTGCTTTACGTCCCTTTTAGGGTTTTCCGCCAATTGGACCAAAAAAGTTTACGGTGTTTCTTGGTCATCCAAAACCAGCTTGATTATAACTTATTTCCAACTAGGCTGGCATCTTGCTGGCCAGCCTCACTCGACTGTGCCAAGTTTTAGATACTTACTGTACTTACTGTACTTGCAACCCTTCGAAATTCAACATAGCTTAAAAAAAAAAAAGACTCAGTGTCAGGTTCGGCAGATGCAGCCAGGGTCCCTTGAATGTGACTGTAGTAATTGTCAGTAGTAGCAAGCGGAATGAACTTCCATTTTTCTTCTATTTACGACATTCCAGTTAAACGGACATTTTTACGTGGTTCTCGTTAGCCACAACACGCAGCAGTGGTACTACGAGTCCGCCGACTGAGTCACTCAGTCACTGAGTGGCAGAATCTCACCGTGTTACGTTACAACTTGTAAGACTCCTTCGCAGATCGTCGGAGTCCGATGGTCTCAAGAAAACGTAACCCGTGTGATGGGGTCCCTACCTTCCATGTATAAAAGGATGAGGAAAGCAAAGTAGAAGAGCAGGTCAATCACTTGCGTCTTCCACTCGCTGCCTACTACTCTCACTCACTCACAATGTTCACTCGTGTCCTCGCTCTCCTCCCCTTCGCTCTTCTTGCTGCTGCTGACTCCGTATGCAGCACTACCAGCGCGAATGCCTGCTGCAACCAAGTTGGTGGTGTAGGTATTCCTTGTTTTGTCGCATGGGCTCTTTTTGAATTCCCGTACAGTCTACGGAGCCCGACATTGCGAGCAAACTGAACAGCATCGGTCTTGGCTTATTAGTCGGCACTTTGGAAGCTCCTGTCAACCTTGCGGTTGGCATCCAATGCGCTGGCATCGTTGGCACTGGTTCCGATTGCAGCCAGCAGGTGGCCTGCTGTGATCACGTTGACTCTGTAAGTGAATGGCTGTGAGTTTCGCGTCTGAGATTTTCATTGTTCCTCTTAGGCTTCCCTTGTCGGTATCAACTGCTCTCCCGTTAAGATTCTCTAAGAGTATTGTGGCGCTGGTAGGCAGCTTGGTTGGGCGGAGTGATTTACCTCAGATTCTTTTGTGATGTTTATTATACCCGGCTATCCAGTGGTAATTGATGTTGGTGTTCTTTTTTGATGTTGGCTGATTATTTGAGTCTTGAGATGGTGAATGTAGCAGCCCTGAGCTTTTTGAGAAAAATTTGATCTAGGGTCTATCTAGTTTTGTCATGCTCTTTGGCCTCTGTTTAGTGTGAGACTGACTGAGGGAGATGCTTGAGCGACTTCTCTTCGGATGTAAACATAAGATCTGGTGACGCAAGTGTTCGAGTTAAATGATATTTGGAGGTAAGTAGTCGACCCGTTCAATACCACTGGAGTGTTCATACCAGGTTATGTCAAACCAGTAAGCACGGATGATTGAATGACTAAGCACTGGCCACATAGTGTACCATCTGTTGTCGGTTTTGGCCCTTCTCCGGCCCAAATTAACATTTGGTCGATCGATGTCGCATCCCGGTGCAGAGGGATCTCTGGAACTGTTGTTGAGGAAGCTTCTCCTTGGAGAGGAGCTTATCAACACCGAGTTCCATCTCTACTCCGCCAGATCCTTCTCGTCGGGTCTGATCACCAAGCCTCGTGTCCTTTGCGCAAACAACGATCTTTTGTCCAAAGGTTCAAAATATTTTGCAGATCGTACGTTGCTTTTCTCGAAGATGTGATCGTTAATCGTTGTATTCATTCAACACACACAATAGTGTTGAGCTCTGATATAGATTCTTCTGATCCTTCACTACGCGAGCTCACAGATGATAATGACGTTCCTAGCGA
>JBBPME010000224.1:0-35121 GCA_038090155.1 Rossbeevera pachydermis
TACATCCAAAATTTTATACATGGCACGTGCATAGCATATTTACTACCTCCGGTCCACTTTGTGAGGACAGTTATGGGATCGGTCTTTTTGGTGACTGGTCATGACTGGTCACAACTGATCATAAGAATTGAAGCAGCTATATGTGACCGGTTGTAGGTGGTCCTGGTCCAGTCGCATAATATTAAGAATTACAAATATATTATGGTCCTGGTTCGGTTGCCTTTCTAAAAGGGCAAAAAACCGGACCGGACCGGACTTTTAAACACTAATCACCGTTAACGAACTTCACGCCGATGCCATACTTTTTAAACGTGACTATAAAAGCATATGTCACAATACACCCCGGGATGGACTGACTGTATTCAAGTTGTTACCTGTTTGGACCACATTTCTCATGAGTTCTCATGAAATCGTCCATAGATTGCGTGGCTCTCTCCGCCGCTTGGCTGCCAGTCGAAGAACTGGTCCGACTCCGATTGCTGTGGAAAACTTGAAATAATTGTTCTGACGTTAGAATTATAACGTTCGTGAGAGTGGAAAATCAACCACCGTGGGTAATGTACTTCCTTATCTCCGTAGTGTCTCCTCATGATCAGGGAACGCCGAGATCGCACCAGAAGGGCGCTAAGCTCCACATTATACTAAAACGGATGTCGATACTTCTGTCTGCCCGTAGCCACCACCACCGACCGAGTCTCGGGGTACCAATCTGATCATATGTTTTTCCAACATTAATACGGAGTCCTCAGCATTCTGGCCTCAAGGCCTCATGTGCCCTCACAGGCACTCCTCTCGGTACTTGGCAATTAGATCTCTCCGATCAAATGTTATAATTGTGCATTATTTGTACCTCCCCTTTGAAGGAATGGTGATTTTCAAGAGAACCTGAACTTGGGCCAACGATAGGTATCCAAGCACGAATACGAACCGAGCACACGGGGACAAACTAATCCCATGAAATTTTAAATACTTCTTTTTTACTGCTTTCCGTGGCCTTTTCGCCTTTTTTCATTCTTCTTTTATGCCTTCGTATTGTACTTTTTCCAGTTCACGCGATTCAAAAGCAGACGAAAAGCAATCAAATTCTATTAAAAGTAGCTAGTAAAGTACAGAACAGTGGCATACTTGCGGACGATCGGATGCAACAGGAACGCCTCCCTGTCTGACTCGGAGTCACTACATTCTTTCTATGTACTGTACTAATTCCTATTATCACTAAGAGACTTCTGCTCGATGATCGGTAGGCCGTCCAGATGGTGTTGCTTCACCCACAACATCATTCACCTGTGTGAGCCCTACTTTGGCGTTTTTACCTTTCCCGGAGGTGGGGGATGGTACACTTTCTCCTGGGAGCAATATAAGCCCATAACACAGGATACCACTGTAGATGAAACTTGCCTTCTTTTTCTTCACCTCTTTCTTCGCGTTCGGATCCGGGTACGCGACTTGTTCGATCTTTTGCCATTCCTCGTTCTCCAGGAAAGTGGCTCGTATGGGCTCCAACAAACTGATGATCGCATCTCGCACATTCGCCTTGAGATCTCCCGGATGGATATTTTTGGCTGCATAGTCGTCCTCCAACTCCTGGTACGTCTTGTAATGGCTCGGTCTCCCACCCTTTTCTCGCGTGATGGTGAACACGGAACCCTCTGGTGCATCGTCTGTCACGAACGGCTTTTGAGATCCGGTCGACTCTTTGCCCTCGTCCTCGTCTTCGCCCGTTTCGCCCCGTAACCGCTCCAAGCGTATTTCGCTGATGGGTATCAGCACGGCCTTGATGAACGCGAGCAATCCGTTTTCCGACACGTTCCCTTCCTCGCAAAATGCCTTTTTTACCTTTCTCTTCACAGCTTCTGGCGTATCCAAAAAGTCTATCTTCGAGTCTGGATCAGACGAGGACATCTTGCCGCCCATGAGACCCGGGACCATGGTATTCATCAAGTGAGCTCGCTTGGCGTAACCCAGTCTCGGTAGGTACAGTTCTGCGTAAGTGAAAATTTTGCGCTGCGAACGACCGAATCAGGTGATCGGTATATCCGATTTCTAAAATCACACACGCACCTGGTCGGCGCCTCCAAACTGAAAGTCGACGCCGAGGTACTGCTCATCGAGCGCCTGTAGCCCGGGGTAGATGAGCCCGCTCAACAATGGGCTCTCGACTTGCTTCACGACCTCCGATCCGGCCTTTTTGGCATCGTGCTCTGTGACGATCGTGCAGAGCTTGTAGTTGTCGAGGTTGTACTCGCGAGAGAGCTGATAGTCTGAGCCTTGTACGAATATTAGTTTGGACAACGGTACGCCGAGGGACTTGAGGACGGCTTGTAGGATAAACTTGTAGTATGTTGTCCTGTGAGCGACGAGATCGAGAGGAGCTTTAAGGTTATCGAGGAATGCGTGCACGTCTGCGATGCGTGTGGTTGAGGATTACGTTTCGTGTAATCGGGGATCGGGCGAGCATACCTGCGAGGAGAATCTTGACTTCGACGCCGGCTCGAAGGAAATCCGCGATCTTGATTAAGGGAACAAAGTACCCGATGTGCGCTATAGCAGAAGAAGTATGAGTTACTTAATTAACTAAAGTGTCAGATGACGGAGAACATACGACGCCCTGTTGGGGTGGTTCCTATCGGAGACAAAAGCGAGTCGATATCGTCGTTCGGAGCAGAAAAGCGAGAGGGGTACGTACCCCAGTAACATTTGGGTGACCTGCCTTCGGAAAGAATGGACTTGATGATGTCGCCTCCGAGTACCTCTTGCAGTCGACGAGTGATCAGATTATATTTTTTATCTAGGTCCATGGTGTGGTACTGACTCGACTCGAAATTGTATTACCAAATGAGGAATATACTATCTGGGCACGGCAGCCGTCTGATACCGTGGGAATGATGAAACCGAAAGAAGGGAAGATATGTAATCAATGGGGATTGGCTGCTCGGTCACGCCATCCGTCATATTTTTTTTACCTTAAAAGGCGAGTTTGATCGCGCCGAGTCTCGTCTCGCCATGACGTTCAACGCGACCGTCGCAGCTCTTCACGACACCGTGCACCCCTTCTACGCTAACGTCGCGTTGTCCCAACTGAGCTGGTTGGAGCAGCTATGGGCAGCTTGGTATATTTGGATTGACAACCCCATCATTGCGACTGGTCTCATGAGCTTTTTGCTCCACGAAGCAAGTCGTATTCTCGCCGTGCTCGGCCGTGTTTTCTGACCGCCATTCATAGATTGTATACTTTGGACGCTGCGTGCCATGGATCATCATTGACGCCATGCCATATTTCCGCAAGTGGAAGCTTCAAGCTGGAAAAGTCCCCACCCCTCAAGAGCAATGGGAATGTACGAAGCAGGTCCTCTTTTCTCACTTCACCATCGAGTTACCCGCTGTCAGTCTTTTTTCACGCTATCTGCTACTTACAGCCGCTGAATATATTGTTCAGATCTGGCTATTCCATCCCATGGCAGAGAAGTTGGGCATGGAAACCTACCAGGTACCCTTCCCATCCTGGAAGACCATGCTACCGCAAATTGCCATATTCTTCATTTTCGAGGACATGTTCCACTACTTTGGTACGAACGGCTCATTTTTTTGCCCTGCGTCCCCATAACAAGCTATTGTGTAGCTCACCAAGCTCTTCATTGGGGACCGTTGTACAAGCACATTCACAAGATTCACCACAAGTACTCCGCTCCATTTGGACTGGCTGCCGAGTATGCCCACCCTGCCGAGGTCTTTATCCTGGGTACCGGCACCATCGCTGGTCCCATTCTCTACTGCTATTTCACGAATAATCTGCACATCTTCACCGTTTATGTTTGGATCACGCTTCGCCTATTCCAGGCCATTGACGCCCACAGTGGTTATGGTTCGTCTTGTTGGACTCGTTCAGGATGCAGGATCGCTTATGTTTCCCATCCTAGATTTCCCCTGGTCGTTGCAACACATTGTGCCCTTCTGGTCGGGTGCTGAGCACCACGATTTCCATCACATGGCATTCACGAACAATTACTCGACCTCGTTCCGATGGTGCGACCGTCTGTTTGGCACGGACAACAAGTACCGCGAGTACCGTAAACGTGTAGATGCGATGAAGGCGAGCATGAAGGGCAAGAGCCAAGCTGAACTGGAAGCCGCCGAGCGCAATTTGATGGAGCAGGTGGAAGAGGAGGGACATCGTGCTGAGGCGATCGCCGAGGGATCCGTCAAGCAAGTCAAGGTTCAATAGCACATAATAAATTACTTACCGTAATGGTCTTCGAGTTATCACTGCCATGTTCGAACTTCCTACTGAGACGCTCGAGCTAGTGCTCGCCCAACTTTCTGGAGGTGAACTCGTTCCAGCGTTGACTGTCTCTTCTGTCTTTCACCACGTCGCTGCTCGCGTGCTCTATCGTACGCTCGTCGACCTTCCCCCGAAGCAGTCTCTCCACCTCATCAAAACACTCTCGAGTAACGACTTCTATCCACGTCTCGTCCGTAGATTCGACCTCGAATGGAACGACAACCAATTCACCGCCAACTTTCTTCGTCTCCTCCATCGCACCCTCCAGCGTCTCACCCGCCTCTCATACCTCGGCCTCGACTTCTCCCCCGCCGACAACACCTCCAGCTTTGCCTGGATCCTCCAGGGATGCTCCTTCTCTCTCAAGGTGTTCACCACCTCCATGCGCTGCGACCCCGCCCTCGCCCACTTCTTTGAGACCCAGCCCAACATCGTCGAGATCTGTCTCCGTGGGATCCCACTCCCACTCCCGGCCCTAGCCCCTACCGCGGACGACCGCAAGTTCTCGCTGCCCCCGTACGTGCTCCCCCGTCTCAAGCACTTTCGCACCGTACACCCTTCGCCGGAAATCGCCGCCGCCTTCGTGCGTGGCCGCCCCGTCGAGACCGTGTCCATGTCGCTCCATCCCGACGACGCGACCCAGTCGCTCGATGCGCTCCTCCTCTCAGCACGCTCGCTCAGACGCCTCACAGTCCTGTCGTTCGACTTTGAGTCGCCCACCACGCTCTTCGCCGAGATCTCAACGCGTTTCCCGATGCTCGATGCGCTGCACGCCGTCGTTCTCAGGCGGCAGTCTACGTATGCAAGTCCCCTTTTCTCCTTCTCTTGTTTGTTTCCTCCCCCACCTAGCTTACTTACCTAACCCAGGAACTCCTCGTCGAAACCGCGCCCTCGCTGAGCCACTTCAAGGCGCTTCGATATCTCACGTTCATGGCCCCGGGTTCGCGCGAGGACGACACGCCGGAGACCGAGTCCAAGATCGCGACGCTGTGGCACCGGGCGTGTCCGACGCTCCAGACGATCATCCTCCCCAAGGGGGTCGTGTGGGGGTACGTCGACGGACGGTGGACGTCGCTTCAGGACGAATCGTGAACAGGGGCCGTACGTGTATACGGCAGACTCGAACTTGGATCAAAAGAGAACATGAATATGGACGTCAGAGGTATGTACACACAGCCGACCCTGTGGTCGGACGACGGATATGATTGACGGAATTCGTTTGGTTTATTGCTCAGGGATGTGCTGTGGCGGACGTACAGGCACGTCGGAAGAGAGAACCTGAACGTACGTACGCGGTGTAAAGAGGTTCGACGGTGACCCGGACTGTATATGAATGGATACACTCGGACGAGAGATGCCTATGATAGATGATGCGGCAGGCCCCTTGCAGGCGACGGATTGCGGGGCGCTTGTTGCTTGCAAACACCACGATGGGGTATACTGATAACCCGTGCGATTGAGTGCGGAGAAGAAGCATTTCAGCGCGCGCGCTGGCCTCGGTAGCCGAGGTGGCATTGGGTGTTTGTGCCGTGTGTGTGTGACGCAAGGTCGAGGTGTACATACTGTCATGTGTTGAGCAGACGAGCCCGCATAAGCGTCGGCGCATCACATCAACGGTCGTCCTGTACATCCATCGCTCGCAGATACGGTTACCTGTTGGAACGTTCGACGCCCATCAAATTCTGATTCAAAAGCCACCCCATCGAAGTTGATATCATACACCGACGGGATTACGAGCGTGTGTTTGCCGCGATAGTATCCGTTGTGTCAAGACATATGTACATAGTGACGACCCCGATAACGAGATCGGAGATGAGGTGATTTCATGCACGCACACACGCACCCATGCATGTCGCCGCATCAACGAATACAGCATGATGAATCCATCAACTTGGCTCCCAGAACAGATCGAAATGAACCGCCTCGATCACGAAAGGATCAGGATCAATGAAATGTTGTCTCGGTTGATACCGCGTGGCAAATCCCGTCAGCCATTTCTATTATCTACACACACGAGTCCTGGTACAAAGGCAGACACAAGGCAGAGGCAAAATGTTCCACGGAAAAGAAAGGTGATCAGTTTAGCACGTAAATACGATGATGACATAGTGTTACGAGGTAGATATATGATGATGATGTAAGTATACGGCGGCAACGACATACGGTAAAGGGACGCAATCGAAAGAACAAGATTAACACACCCACACGGCTGACGAAAACCAGCAAGAGAATCAAAAGACGAGGACGAAGGAATCAGACGCGGCAGCCTCAGTCGTGGCCATCTAGATAGTCCCAGGGAATGACGTGGCGGGTCCGACAGACGCGAGTAAGGTCGACATGGCCAGAGAAACCCATCGACAGGACAGCCACGCTACCGAGCAAGCCAGCAAGGACGACCTGGGATATGTTGGAGGCCGAGCAGAGCAGACGACAAAGGAATAAAACACATGAGTGGTGAGAGAGAAACAGCGGAAACCACGAAATGTATAATAGCCAAGATGCCCAATATGTATACTTTTTTTTTGCTTTACTTTTCATGAGAAGATGGCGATGGTACAGGGGATGGAGGGGGGGTATTATATGCGATTCATCGCTGAGTGGTGTCGACGGCGGGATACGGTGACATTTGCACGTGCATTTGCAACGCTTGCTGTTGTTGCTGGGCTCGGAGATACTGTTGCTGGGCAGATGTGTACATCATCTGTTGTTGATACTGCTGAGCGTAGGTCGGAGTCGAGGTGCCGGTCACGGGCGTTGTTTGGCCGCTTGCCAGTGGGGTGGACTGCCGTGAGCTTGCAGCCGAACACTTGCCGTGGGCATGTTGCAAGCAGTCGTGCTGTCCGCTTGCGAGCAAAGCGAGACCCATCGCGCCGTGATCGCCCGAGTGTTGATAATGATACCGAAGGCCGTTCATGTTCTTGTACCGCCGCTGGCAGTCGCCCACGCCACATGCAAAGGGACGGAGACGACGTTCCGCCTCACGTTCTACTTCGCGTAACTCACCCTCGGTGATGACGTTGTCATCCTCTCCTGCAGCCTCTCTAGCGGAGCGCTTGCTTGCGAGCAAGGCCTGAACTTGCTCTAGATCCTTTGGAGGGGCAAAGTTGCAGCTGCCGTGGGTCATGTGGTACTTGAGCCCGTTTGCCTGCTTGTAGCTCTTGTTGCAATTGGGCTTTGGACAGCGGAAGGGTTTTGAGAGGAGGAGGGAGGATGCGGGACGGGAGAGGGTTGTGCTAGCGCGGGGGCTGTTCTGGTAGGAGGATGAAGACTTGCCTGAGTCTGAGGAGTGACGGGCCGAGTTGGCGGGGGAGGGGACACGGGAGTTGGCGGGAGTGGCGATGGAAGAGAAGAGGACTGCGGGGGGGAGACAGCCATAGGGGCTTGTGGGCTCTGTTGTGGGAGATACGGGGGCCTGGATGTCGTCTGAGGCGGGAGGGGAGGGGACGGTGCCGGGCATGGAGGAAGAGTAATCGGAGTAGCCTGCGTAGACATTGAAGGGGTCGGGGTTTTTTGACAGATTAGGGAGGCTGTTTCGCGAGGAGGGGAAAGCCGCGATGGAGTGACCATGGATGGAACGCGTCGGAAGGACGGCTGTTGTCTCAAAGGCTGAAACAGGCGAACGGGGGGAAGCGTCCTTTGCCGAGAGACCGAAATGGTTAAAGGAGTTGGCAGGGTGTGAGGAAAGCGGTGTTGTGAGCGGCGTATCGGGAGGGGAAGCGCCGGCGGAAGAGGGGGAGCTTGAATGATCGACATCGAGCTCCATGTCGTCAGGATCGAAACCGCCGTGCTGATAGTTTGGGAAGATGTGGTGATTTTGATCGGGGAGGTAAGCGAGCGACTGAGAGCGGAGCTGTTGCCGTGTTGGGGGCAGGGCGGCGACCGGATGCTGTTGGTGTGAGCGGCCGAACTGGTCTACGACGACGACATGGACGTCCTCGAAGTGCTGGACTAGTGCATGGAGATCGTCGATTTGGAGACCACAGCAGGAGTAGTTGCGACACTGGCGGGGACGGGGATGAGCGGGAGGAGGAGGGAAGAAGGAGGGACGCACCAGCTCGTCCTCGCGGTCGAATGCGGAGAGAGCGTTGAGGATGGATCCACGGTCGCTTTCTATGGATGAGGAGAGCTTTGCACACTTGAAGTCGCTGGGACTGTTGCGGAGATGGAGGGGAGAGCGGGGGAGGAGGAGGAGGGACTCACTCTAGCGGGCCGAGCAGCTGACCTGGGGAGCAGCCCGGATAGAAACGACTGCCAAATGAACCAGCTCGCCACGAAATGGGCGAGCCTAGGAAGTACGACGCGGGGGGAGAGCAACTCGGGATGGGCAACGCCATTGGACAGAAGGTTTGAGGGGGTGGAACTGCACTCGTTCTTTGGCAGTGGTCTATTTAGCACCATCATCAACTCCGATACTATATTAGGTAATATCACACGCTTACTTAACCGGTCCGATCATTAACAAACACAACCAACTACCCTCTCGGCATGCCGGCACTCACCCCCTCCCCGACGCAGTGCACCGCCCCAGCCCGCCTGCGTTGGCAAGGTACTCCGCCCGTCAACTCAAAATCCCTGAGGATCCCTCGAGTGATCTCAGATGAGTCTATCAATAATATCCACCAACTTATCAGCCTCCATAATCCATCTCTGACAGGAAAGGGGCCAACGGAGCACACCATTCACTCGGACTCCCAGGAACATCAGCTCACATCGGTCGGTGAAACAGTGCCTTGATTCTGTGGCCGGCACCGACGTCCTCCTCAGCTCTCCGTCCTCGATTCATGAGACTGTCCGCACAGCCACACGCTGCGCAGATCACGCCTATCTCGAGTCCTTGTTTTCGTTTACTCCTCGCAAGCTACTGTAGCCTTGTCCGTACGGTCCGTGAGATCCGTAATCAGAACACAGCTCCTCGCTCCTTCCGCCACAACATCGGATTCGCCATCACATATCGACGTTGCTACAGCAAATACGCTGCATGTCCCATAGTAATACACTCCCCCCCCTGTGCGTACTTACAGCGGCATACTCATCGTTCTGGGTCTGGCGTGAAACCGAATTCGTGAGCCGCACCCCCGCGCACAGTCATTACGTCTTGTCTGCTTCCATTACCGTCGCCAAACCTCGCAATATCTTTCCCCCGCAACACCCTCTCTCTTGACGCAACCTATACCCGAACGTCGTTCGGGTCGGACAACCCGTCCTCCTATACTGGCTACCCGCGACGCTGTTCGCCGCCTATCATGCCTGTCTGCCATTGCCGCTCTTGACGTGTCTTTGCCTCAAAAGGGGCTTTTGAAACTAACGCGGACTTGGATACACGACCTGCCGGCAAGCTTTCCAACCCGCCGGTTAAAGCGGCGATGCGTGGTGTGGCGCATCAGCTAGAACTATGTACGCATTTCCACTGCTACGTAGAACGTACTACTATCCGCCTCGAGGTGCTCGACCGGTCGAGACCACTGCCGGTGGACCGTTCTAGACGGCAGCGCCCCACCAAGCACCTTCTTTTCCTACCAAGCCTATGATCAGACACTGAGTGCCGTCGTGTCGACACGCGGGTACATATCCCCATGTTCAAAAAAGAGTAGATTGCAAGATAAGTGGTGATGGGCCGGCCAATGCAATTCAGAATCTATGACATGGTGACGATATCCCATTTTCCCATCCAGAATTTCGCATTCTGAGGGACCCCAAAGTTTACGGAACCATTATTGACAGAATCAGACTCCGCGCGTCAACGCCGTCCAATTATCGCAGCCTTTGCCCTCTCGCCCCCCTTTTCCCCTTCCAGTTCGTTAAAATCAAAGTTCAGTGACAGCCCCGTACGACGTGGCCTCACAAGGTTGGACGACCGTCAATTGAAAGTATGCGATTGGCAGCCTGCTTACATACTATGGCACTTTTGCGTGGCCCTGAATAAAGACATGCCGGTGATCACGGGAATCGCGTTCACTGAGGACGTTCGGAACCTTGTAGCTGATTGGTCACAGCAGCCGTCTTCCCTGACACACCACCGTCTGATTGGTTCGCCAGTTTCGCCAGTTTCTCCTACATCTCTCCCCGTGGGCAGTGCTATCATCCTTGGTCTGCCGTGGGACCAGTACCCATGTCAGTCACCGCCCAGAGAATCCCTCGGGACGTCGTCAAGAGCGGTTGCTGTCCGTGGAAGCGTGTCCATCACCCTCCTGCTCCCTTGGTCCCACGCCGCCCACTCTCTCTCCACGCGATCAAGAGGGCGACTTCTTTCATGTCATGCGGTCTGCGAAACGATGCACAACAATAGACGATAGGGGCATGGTCCCCGAGATCATTGTTTCACCAGCATCAGAGGTGCACGGAACAGCAGGGTCGAAATGCGACTGTGTCGTGGTGAGCACAGTCCTAGTGATTAGCTGCTGGATAAGGGGCCCGTGGTTTTCGTTCAAGTAGCCGCATCGGTGGCAAGTGCTAATACATACCTGTCCCCTTGGACATGTGACGACGCCCTCAAACCCTGAATGATTAAAGTCACGGTAACTTGGTTGTATAGCCGTAGGAGGGATCGCTCTGACAATGGACGCGCAGGCGCGCCTAATAGTGGGCGTCTGCTCGAAGTCACGGTCAACACCGTGCTCTACTTCACGGATCTTTGCGCGCCGCTGTAGAGACCACGAGATAGATCATGGATGTTGTAGTGTCCCCCTTTCCTCCCCCTCCTCACACGCACTTTCGCCGCACCTTGTCCAAGTCCGTGTTCCGACGCTGAGTAGCAAACTCGGCACCGTCCGCCTCGTGCCACATCCTTCATAAGGACGTCGCCTTCGGTAGCCCCATCTGTCTGCTATCGCTATAGAAATTATTATTCGAAGCACCGGGATCGTCGCATGAGCGAACGATGTCGACCCTAGCCTCGAGGATCCAGAGAATGAGGCAGAAGACGTTGGGTGTGAAAAACGCGTCCTCTCATGATCGATCCAACTCTTGTTTTTTTCTCAGTGCCGTTTCGGAGGCTACCGAAATCCTAATGCATGTCGTCAGAGTGCGTCATCCCAGAGTTTCGCAATACTGCTAGTGGCGACGAGGCTTTAAACAGGTCGAGGTGATGATTGTTGGGACCCACGGGGTGCCGTACGCATACGCGCTCGCACTGCCCAGGAATGACACAGTGGCTCGACATAGACGCATTGACAGAAGTCGTCTGCGAACTCTTGGTGCTAGTACCACGAACAGCCTCCCACCTTCGTTGTCGACCGTTGCGATGCGGGGTGCCGGTTGTCATTTACAACTTGCTTCGTCGCGCATCACGATCGTACACAATCATGCGAGCTTTCTGGATTCATCGTGGGAGGCTCTCTTCTCTCTCTCCAAAATCGCTTGGCGAGCTGAGGCACCGCGTGAGTAAACTTGGTATGTTATCTCGTTCAAGACTTGGGCGCTGAAATTCTACTACTAAGTTTGAAGCGGGGGATCGAGATCGGTTTCTTTCTGTTATCTCTCTGTCTCTATGCTCTCTTTCTCTTCCTATCGCTACCGCTCTGTTTTCTCAGTCACGTCAAAGGTCTCCCTCCCCGGATCGGACGGCGTTATATCGTGTTCTTTTTGCTCGGGCGCGTCCGAGACCGGGCCCAGGGCTAATGCAGGACGGGAAAGTGGAATGATGGGATAGGATATATGCAAGCGAGAGTGGTGGCCGTCCGTGCCCTGGATAGTTCGTTGAACAGATTCACGGAGACGGTGGGGAACTCCCCCGCGTTTTCTCTCTCTTTCTCTGTGCCTCTCGGTTTGGCGATGTCATCGGAACGATCCATTGCAACTCAGTGTTTCTTAGCCGAGCGCATGAACAGAGGGAAATCCCTGAGGCAACGGCCCTCGGGGCCCTCTCCCTCAAACGGCTTCGTCACGGGTCTGCCGGCTCAAATCCGTTCATGAATGAATATTGTGGTTTGATCACATGGCTACCTCCGAGTCGAAATGGAAACTCTGCGTTCGACGTCGACTGATCATATATTTGCTGCAAAAGTAGACAATGCTGACATGATATTCTCCATTTTTGCTTCCATATGGTCTATCACTCAACGGATTCGTGAGTTATATGTACAAGTTCTCCCACAATCCCCGGGACGCTGAGTGCATATTGAATGGCAAATTCACGGTTGACAGACCGAGGTCTAGTATAGAATAGACAAAGTTACCGTCGCGGGTAACCTGTATTTTACTTTATTACAAAGTGCTGCGCCCATCTGACCCAGTCGAATGGAGGTACATACCAAGGAACAGTTTCTGTTGGGCCGACCTTGTCGCAGATCGCTTGTAGGGCTCATCATACGATTTAGTAAGTTACTCTGACTAAATTATATAACTGCTTACTCAATAAGTTTGCACTTTTACCGCGGTCGTTTTTGACCACCGTCGGACGACTTCTTTGCGCCCTTGACTACGAAAACCGTGGCCCTTCCTCATAAACACACTTTCGACAGATTTGAACCGTCGGAAGATTGTCCCTGTGTATGCCCGTTCCTCCGTCTATCTATTATAATCTTTCAAGGCTCCGGGAGATGATCCGACGACGGCCGCAGCCATCAGCTGACCACCCGAGTAATGGCTCCCCTCGGTTGTACGTATACTATGCAACGAGCATGATGTGATCAACAATGAGGCTCATTGTGGATCGCGCCCATTGCCGTGTTCAGCGGTTCGTTTCCCTTTGCTTTCTATTTTCAAAAGGTATCCAGACAAGTTCCGTTAGTATGTTTGTTTGGTACGTACGTACACTACAGTACTTTTGAATTGACGGCCGCTAGGACGGCAAACGTTTGTTCCTTGCCCTCACTCCACTCTCTCGCCGCTGGGTTAGCTGACTACTAGGGCCTCCGTCGGTTCTATGTACTAACTTGTCGCCGTCTTCCCTACTATCTACTTTTGGGATCTTCATCATCCCCATCCAGAAACGATAGGAAATGGATACATACCTTGCTCAGCGCCGTGTCGGTATATCGTCTCCGTTAGTTTCGCTGAGAACGTTGTTTCTACACACCATTGTACAGGCGAATCGATGAACGCCAACTTAGCTTATTTTATCTCTCTCCCCCTCTCTGTTATTCTATTTCATTTTAATTTTTGCTTGGATTTCCATGGTTCCCGTCGCTCCTAACGACGTACCCATGGTTTAGCTATCAGGGTTTGGTTTGGGGGTTCCGCAGCGGTGGTCGTCGCGCAGAAACGTATTCACAGGGTGATTCCTTTTTTTTTCGTTGTTGCCAAGTATCATGCATCATAACGGGTCGTCAGCGTTTCGCGGCTTCATTCGTGTGATGAACACTGGCATACCCCCTCGGGCTCGCTCGTCAGTGTCGGTGGTGAAATCAACGGTCAGCGTTCGTCGTTTCGTCTACTGCTGTGGGGAAGAGAGGGAAGCATTTCCTCACGTTCCTCCGTCCAGCTTGCTGCTAAGGGGGTACGGGCGTCTCGTCGTCCCGTCGTTGCTGCAGATACATCCGTTTCTCTTTCTGAAAGATCTTCCACTGGCGTGGCAAGTTGTTCTCGTCAGAAACTTTCAAAACACCGTCAGCACGACCAGGAAAAAACCGAGAATGAAGGAAAAGTGACATTGGAAGTGGGAGAATAGCGCGCGCTGAGACAATCGCAGAGGGGTTGACGGATCGGGCACGAAAAAGGCGTCTTGGTTTGGCAAAGTCGAGAGTTCGGAGGAATAGCGCGGTATAGTTTGAAGAACTGTTCTCGTACATCTCGTTTTCTGATCCAGGGTTCAAAGCACATGCTCCCTATTCGCCTTAGGCCAGCCATGGGAAGGTGTCTGCTGCCGACAACCAGTCTTTGTGGCATGGGGTGGTGACCTATTTGGGTAATCGCGATGTATGTACTTACTGATATCCCGGTTCGCGCACCACGGGCATCGAATGCACAAAAAACAGTAAATTGCCAAAGCGAAATGATATATCAGTACAGTTATGGAGGATGAGGATATTGCGATTGTACAGTTTGTGAAGGATGGGTTTGGTGGTATTGGTTATTTGGTGGATGAGATCGCTGCACGTCGGGTTGTTGTTGCGTAGTCCCGGTTGTGAGTATGAGAGGCGCGGCTGCTTCATCACTAGAAAGGAATTATCAAGTATACACGGACAATGCCAGGAGTCTTACTACCTACCCGAATACACTCTTGATAAGGTCGTCGAGCATGGCCTCCTTCTTAAGCTTTTCCTCCCGCGCCTGGGCACGCACCATTCTGTACATACACGTCACACCGGTGCTCTGGATCGCTGGTGTATCGACTCACCTCAGTTCTTCGATAAGCGCAGCGTGGGTCTCCAGCGCGTATCGCACTTTCGCTTTTTGAATCACATACTTGACGAATGCTGGCGAGCGACCAAGTACAAGTCCTGTCAGAGGATCCACAAGCCGGAAAAGATGCGGAGGCAACCCATCGTCTTCCTCCTCGTCCTCCAGCAGGTCACTGGCCTGCTCCGCCTGCTGCGGAGTGGCGTTCTCAAAGTAGTCGGCCACGGGAGCACCCGCCTCGGAGGGTGATTTGGGTTCAACTTTGAACGTGTTGAAAGCTGAAGGTGGCTCTGCGAGCGAGGCGGTCTGTGTGCTCGGCTGAGGTGAATCCCCGCGCTTGCGTTTGCGGGATCCACCTCGACCAGAGGGAGGTGGTGGCATGTTGTGTTGGAGGCGCATATGCTTTGCGAGGGCATCAGAGCGAGTAAAAGATTTGTCGCACTCTTTTACGAGGTTCAGACGGCGAACGTGTTGAGGAGAGCTTTTGACTGACCTGGTCGGGAGCAAATAAACGGTTTTTCTCCCGTATGGGAACGGATATGAGAGATGAGTGCGAAGCGGGAGGTTTGAGCGAGCCCACGGCGGCTGCATGTGGACCATTCGCAAGTGTAGTTTGACTTGTGAACGCCGATGTGGCCTAGGGTCATTTAGAGGGCGTGGGGAGGAGTAGAGAGGGGAATGCGTACTGGTGTGGATGTGTTCAATGAGAGTGGGCAAGTGGGTGAATACGTTGCCACAGTCGTCCCAGAGACACGTCACTGTGTCGACGCCTCGTTCTGCGGTCGGCGCTGTCGAGGATGGTACGGGTGACCCTGAGATCTCGTCGGGCGCAGAGGTGAGCGCATAGCCACGTTCGCTGTCGGACGAGTCGTCGTCGTACTTGACTGAGGACTGCGAGAACGACGGCGACGGCGAGCGGAATCCCGACGGCGGAGAATACATGGGGCGGGTGTTTGTCTCTGTTTGATCCTATCGACTAGTTCGCTTCAGATTTGGAAGACCTTCGACATTGGTGACGATCAGGTCGTGATTCATCGTACATTGGGCGGAAATCGCACATTTTCCGTATAATTAACAATCGTGACTTCCACCCCAGAGAACTCAGTCCACGTGCATATGTTCAGCTTAAATCCTGACCGAAGGATGAGCCCTTTTGCACCAGATAAAGCAGATCTCAATGATCAAGATCATATGGTACGACTTGAGCGTCTATCCTTTGTTATTACTTACCTGTTTGAGTTCCCCACGTCGCCGTGCAGGTACTAGCTCTTGGTTTGGACAAGCTTTTACGTTTCACTACCTCCGATAAGTATATGCCTTCAAGTTCCTATTCTTGGAATCCCCTGGCAAACTGTAAGTTCGGATGAAACTTCTCAGAACTCATATTCGATGTGGAATATGATTACCGCATGTTTGTCCCTTCTAGGTGAGCGGCACAAAGTATCCATTTCGATATCATTATATTTATATTGTTTCTTCTCTTTCTATGTAGAAGTTGATGTTACGAGACAGAAGAATCCTCTGCTATCCCTCAGTGATATGTACCCCAAATTTAACTTATGGGTAATGATTCACGAGGTTTTGTATGTCAAGTCACGGTTCTTGGGACATACGTCGGTGATCGGTTATAATCAGAAAGTACTTTGAAAGCTCGGTTGCGCACCGATGGGCCAGAACGTCCTTTCCCGCTATCATCACAATGACCAAGTTCACCGAGCAGTGCTGCACTCTAAATTCAAGTTGGCTGTGTACATATGTCTTCTTGCTTCGTTCATTAGCGGATCTCCTTGTTATCTCCCCCGTATCTCTAGCTAGAGGTCGGAGGACCGGCCGTGAATGCAAGGGGTTGGTTGCATACACACTAGAGGTTAGTTCTGCCCAGCTAAGGGTGCTGCTTCATCCTGGGATGCAGGCCCCCCCGTGTAAACCACAGGACTCAGCTCTGACCTTTCCATTTCCGTCATGGGACCATATGTAGGACGATCTAAACTGAATAGAGGGGCCGTCTGCCCCGCCTCTGTGCGAATGCCCCGTCGAGCAGACGTAAGACCCTCAAACGATCCCGTCTGTCAGCTCTGACTTGAATTATCAGTCACCGTGAGTAGCACCGAAGCGACCGAACTTCAATTAGCTATTTGCTCTGACACCAACGATTCAGTGCTCCACTACTATAATAAAGGCCCCTATTTCAACTGATAATGGCCATTGGCGGGCTTACGCATCGAACTTGAAACATCCGCAGTTCATAGTTAGGCTGCCCCTCGCGGCAAAAGTGGTGATGCTAAAGCGGAGATTTAGGACTCATGAAAGGTATAGTGTTGTTTCACCGTTTCAACCTTGCTCCGTTAAAATAACTATAAATTAGACGTTGTATCCACTGCGACCATGCTACGTTTTCGCTTGTACCACAGATTGGAACAAGCGAAAAAGAACGGGCTCGGATCGAACAAGTCGTATCATACCGTACTTGGTAGGTTTGCTTCGCGTTTCCGACGTCGGCAATAAAGAGCTCGTATGTGTTACTATTTAGATCTCCGACTATCTTAATTCATACCATGGGGGTATAAGTATGGGCCAAGGACTATGTTGTCGTAAGTGCTGATTGCCGCTAGTCCTCTCTTTCACCCCCATAACCTGGGTCATGGCTGCACCAGATGTCCAACGTACAATCCCGACCAATTATAAGTGAGTGGTCAGATATGCAGCGAGGCCGATGCATGACATCTCCACTAGTTGGGATCCAGCAGCCATCCCTCCAACCAGTACATGGGTGCCTCCTCAATGGTGCGTTCGATATATCGACCTTAATCCACGTTATTTCGCACTGACTGTGCTCAGGATGATGGCTCGGAGTACTCCTTCACAGATCCCCAAGCATGTGAATGTCAACGGGCTCGGAGAGACTTGGGATCCTTATCACCCTTCGTTCCGTGGTGTTGACCTGGCAAGTATACAACAGTGAAATGAATAGATGATGGGACTGAACTCGGGTTCTATATATTAGACCAAGGCGGACCCTCGCTTGAAAGTTCCTAACGTGGAAATCAAATCAGGCAGCAATGATACGCCCATCGCTTTCGTGGACGTCAACATTATTGATTCCACTGGTGCAGCACCATATCGAGGCGATGTTCTCGTCAAAGGACAACGCATCGTTAGCGTCGGCGCGAGACTTGCACCCGAGACACTGCAAGGTGCCACTGTCATTGAAGGTAGGGGCCGCACTCTCATGAGCGGCCTCTGCGATGCCCATGCACATGCGACTTGGGTCGATTCCGTCACGCTTGATGACATCACCGCTTTACCGATCGAAGAACACATTATCCGGTCTTTGAAGAGTGCGAAGCAGTTCTTAGATGGTGGTTACACTATGTGTCGTAGGTCATTGTATTGCTTGGGTTTTGAAAGTTAACAACGGGTCTTCAGTGGGCGCTGCTTCAGCGAGGCCACAAATGGACCTTGTCGTTCGTAACGCTATACAAGCTGGTAACAATCCCGGCCCTCGCTATCTTGCTAGTGGCCAGGAAGTACGTGGTCATTTGTACCTTGGGGATAGCGCATTAAGTCCATCAGATGGCACCGCGTGAAGGTGCCCTTTGTGAAGGAATCACTTCATATGTCGAGACTTCTGAGGATATCACAAAGACCATCAACACGTTTGCTGATGCAGGTGTTGACAGTGTTCGTATACTTTTTCAAGTACTTTCCTCCCCCTGCTAAGCGCAGTTGGTGATTTTTCCAGGTCAAGCTATCTATGAGTGGTGATGAAATCCTTGAAGACCTTCGTGCCGAGCACAACACTTTCCCAGACGAGCTGGTCGCCGCTGGTGTTGAAGCTGCTCATGCAAAAGGCATCCGTGTCTGTTCCCATGCTCGTGCTGACGAGTCTATACGACAATGCCTGCAGTACGGAGTTGACATTTTGTACCATTGCTGTAAGTTCCCAGTGCTTGACAGGAGAGTACCACTTATGTGAAGCAGCATTCATCTCCAACGAGTCCATGGATGCTCTTGAAGCACAGAAAGATCGAGTCTACGTGGCTCCAGCCATCAATATCCTCTACTCGACCCTGCTGACCGCTGAGAAAGAGGAATGTAAGATTCAGCTCATGTTCAGCTTTTATTCTGAGACTCCTTACCTCGCGTGATTTTGTAGTCGGTTTCACGAAAGCTGCAGTGGGAAAATATAAGCGAGAACTGGACATATGTATTGCCGCCTTGAAAGAGATGAAGAGACGCGGTATTAAAGTCCTTCCAGGGGGTGATTACGGGTAACGTTTCCATACCTGATCAAAGAAGGTGGTTTGACCTTTCCCATTAGATTCGCATGGACGCCCCACGGGTAGTTACACGTCGTTGCATCGAGTTCAAGCAAGCTAAATCTGTTTAGTTCCTACCAGGATCTCGAGCTTTTCGTCAACCTCCTCGATTACACACCGATGGAAGCAATCCTGTGTGCGACGGCTCTAGGAGGCGAGTTGATGATGCATCCCCATGAGCTTGGCAAAGTTCAGCCGGGCTACTATGCCGACCTCATTCTCATTGATGGCAACCCTCTGGAGGACATCAGCGTTCTGACTACGACCAAGGGCAAGCTTGATGTCATAATGATTGTGGGGGTTTCTTGTGATCTGAAGTGAGGATGTTCTACGACTAACTGAACCTACAGAATGGTCGGATCCACGTGACCAAAGATGCATGAAGACAGACTTCAAAAACTTTTTGAATTTACTGACGGTCGATGAATATGAGCCTCTAAGTTGTTTCGTCTTAATTGTATATTGTTTTTATGCGATGTAACATTAGCCTAAGAGAGCTCAATTTTTCCCGATGCAATCAGACCCGAACATGGGGTGACCACTGCAAAACCGTACCATTTTATGGGTTGCATCAAGGCCACAGTGAATTAGAGAGATCTCCCAGGTTCTCATTTCGTTGCAACTTGCCAAGCCAGTTCCAAGATGATAACGCGGGGGATCTATACATGTTGTTAGCCGGGCCGGAGTTGGAAATTCTGGCTTCACTCGAGTCGACAACGTCGAATACTACAGTACTCTTTAGTAGGTGCCCTGGGTTTAAATCCAGCTTCAACCAAAGTTTCCAGTCGTCTTACCTCTTGCGTATGACTACTAATTCACTGTTTTTCCTTGGTGAACTCCATGGTCGACTCTGAATGTCACTCAATCGCAGATGAACGATGAAACACCTTCGTTAGTATTTGGTACGAGGATTCATGTCTACTCTTCATGACTACATCCACGAGGCTCGGATGTATTGGCTCCCACCCCATGAAGCAAGCTGGGCAACCCCCTATGATAAATCCGGCAATTCAGATACAGGCCTATACCCGCCACAATCGCACTGCCCAAGCTCAAGAGTCAACGTTTCAGGCTTCTACCTGTCATGTATTCTCATCGAACCCACCAAGATGTGTTTTTTTGTTTCCTTGTTGTTAGCCAGTTCGTACATTGCATTCCTGCAGCCTTCCTTCCACCCCAGATTCCGTCTGTACAATCGTTTTATCCTGACAATTCTGGCCAGGCGTTCACCCTCAGCCCTGAGACACATATTCTCGTCGACAAGACGCATGCATTCCACCGTGACTCTCGACCCAATGGACCCACACTACTTGATTTTGCAATGACCTTTCGCTCTGATTTGGTCGACTTGACATCATTCACACTCCCTGAAGTTCAAGTGACGCTGCTCAATTCAGCTCAGTTCATTAATGGTGGATCAGCCATTGTGCTTACAGTCGATTCTTCGGACAGTCATGTGCTTTACTCAGGCATCTCCACCACGGAGGCTTACGACTTTCACATCTCCAATTTCTCTTATGTTATATCTGGTTCAGGGTCTGTTGGCGTATGGTGGGGAACCAGAACTTTTCTGCAACAACTTGTGCTGTCCGAACAAGGGCATAGCGGAACATATACCATTCCAGCCGGGAATGGTACGGATAGCCCAGGCTGGGAGGTACGAGGTTTTATGCTCGATGCTGGGCGCCATTGGTACACTACTGAATTTCTTGGTGAGTGGTGCTTTGTCGACGATGAGCGGTGCTGATTCGTGTCTTAGCCGAAATATGCACATACGCTTCCTTTTTCAAGATTAACGAATTTCATATTCATGGCTCCGACAATCTCTGGATACCTACCCTGCTCTATGGCCCTGATGCTGATTGGCGTTCGCTATATTCCGGTTTCCGGTTCGCGCCCCCCCACGATTCACCTGTCTTCGGCCTCGTCTCTCGTCCCAACGAATCATGGACTGGTACTCGCTTCACAGATCTGCAGTCACACTGCGCAGGGCGTGGTGTAACCATCGTACCCGAAATCGATACTCCAGGCCATTCTCTTGCGATATCAAAGTGGCGTCCAGAGCTCATGCGGAACGGAACTCCCGACGTCCTCAACCTGAGTTATCCTGATACCATAACTACTATCCAATCCATTTGGTCCCAATTCCTTCCTTGGTTCTCGTCCCAAGAGGTTTCTATCGGTGCCGATGAATACTTATCGTCGCTCGCTGATGAGTATATCGCATTCGTCAACGAGATGTCGTCTTACATAAGAGGGGTTGATGGGAAGAACATTCGTATTTGGGGTTCATACGAGCCAAGCAACATGACTTCCGTTTCGACCAATGTAACCATACAGCATTGGGACTTTCCAGCCGCATCGATTCCTGTAAATCTTCTTGACTCTGGCTATCGAGTCATCAACTCCGAACAGTCTTTCCTCTACCTCGATGGAAAAATTCCTGGGGAAAGTGGTCTCCCCCAAACCCTTAACATCTCTCTCCTCTTTTCTGGTGCAACTCCAGAAGGTGGTGGATGGGCGCCTAATATCTTCACTGCAGATGATCCTGGAAATAACACATCCTACGATAATGTGAGACTCAGGGGCGCCATCTTCGTGCTTTGGAATGACTGGGGGCCAAATGCCACAACACCCCTGGAGACCTACTACCAACTCTCCCAGTCTTTGGCTGTATTTGCGGAGAAGACCTGGGCGGGTTCTGGAATCCGAGAGTCAGAGCTAACGATGGATCAATTCGAAACTGTTTATCCTATGCTTAATGCACGTGCGCCAGGACAAAATCTGAACCGTGTCGTGAAGGGCAAGTCGAAAGCAGGTGATATCGTTTTTGCATTCGAAGATCTACCGTCCCTTCCATTTAATACTGGAGTGGCATCTGTTGGTCCCCCGTATACTCTGACGTTTCGTATACGACCCACCGCTTCGGATGTAAAGACAACGGGCAACACTACGCGTGCAAAGTTATTCAAGGGAAGAGATTCGTCGTTGTATGCATCTTCCCTCACGTTCTCTTCCAACGCGGAGTACTACCCGTTGCCTCCTGCGTTCCAGCTCCAGCCGAATGTTTGGACGAACGTAGCCATTCGGGCGACTAGGGACTACACGTTTGCCACAGCTGTTCAAGAAAATGGCCAAATGGAGACCCACTGGTACCAAACCACTTTGAACATATGGGGTGACTACCTGACGGAAGCTAACATGTCGTTCGCCGCACCGGCTGCAACAATTGGCAGCGAGGGGTTTGGAGGTGAAATAGCGAATGTGGTGTTGCGTATTGACTAGATATCAAACCTTCAAAGTAACGTCGTGTAAGTGAACTTTGGTTGAGATTTGAGACCGATGAGTCCCATCTGAGTCCCATCTGAGTCCCATTCGCCTTGATAGCTCCCTAGATTCGTATAACTGTCATAGGAAATCCGCCCTTGTGATAGCTTGTCTAGTGTTTGCCACGGCGGATACGTTTTACTTGTCGAAACTGTAAAAAAAAAAAAAGAAAATGGGCGTCGGTCAAAGAAATACCTAAGGGCACGCCTCAGCGTGTCCCCAGGATGGGTAAGAAAATATAAATCTTGTTGGAGCCCTACCACCTCATCACCGACACGATCTCCACGATTGCGGACATTGTTGACACTTGCACTGAATCCTTCAACTCGGCGATTCAGCCTGTCCAACCGCTCGTCAAGTACCTCGACTCGATGATACAACTGCCCGATGCGTTCTTCGGCTTGGCGATCCAACTGCCTTTCAAATTCTTCCAACCGCCTACCGAATTCTTCCAAGCGGGTGAGGGGCACCCACGATCGCCACAGATGTTGTTGTTTCGATTTGGCTCCTTTGTGGTTGCATCCGCTCCTCTGGCTGGCGGAGGCTGTGGACTAAGTCGCGCAGCGATAAAGCCGTTGTGTCGTCACCTGGTTGATGTCGTCGAGGCGAGTTCTCACTTCATTAAGAGCGGCTGCGATTGTTACCAAGAATTGGGTGGGGTTGACTCATCGCCTGCTACTGCAGCCTGATCCATACGAACAAGTCAGCATGCTACCATGATAATATGGCGTGCAAAGTAGTACCTCCATCAGCCTATTCAGTTGCTGAAAGACGTCTGACAAACCACTTCGACCTGGACCTAATCTAGTTTGCACAGTTTCGCCACTGTTATATGTTAGTAACATGGCATCATAAGCAGCAACGCACCGCCCACTCGACATGATAGTAATAAATATATTGGCATTATCGGGACGCATATTTCTTGGCATAGTAAAGTGAAAGCACTGCGGCCAAATAGGAGGCTGTCATACTAATCATCATTATTTAGTGAAGTGGGTGCGGAGATGTGAAACTCGGGATTTTCGCTTTAGTAATCCTCTCATCTGGCATCGAGGAAAATTAGTATTGCGATAAGAAGCAAACACCGATTTTACTGTCTCCTGTGGTCAGCTTTGCGCCAGAATTGAAATGCATCAACATAGCCTATTCTGGATTGCAGTGCAAGTAGTAGTACGCGGCGCAATTGAATCCGAGTCGTGTGTTGATTAAACGGCCACTCAGCGAGTGGTCGCAAGATCCGGCGGGACTGAAATACTGACATCTGAACGTTCGAAGAATAGTCAGATTGGTACGCTCATGTTGAAACATCACTCTCACGCTAAATAGTTACAAGCAGGCCCTCCCGACTCCGAGTCGCGAGCGGGCGAGGCTTGCGTCACACACACACGGCACAAACACCCAATGCCACCTCGGCTACCGAGGCCAGCGCGCGCGCTGAAATGCTTCTTCTCCGCACCCGATCGCACGGGTTATCATTATGCCCCATCGTGGTGCTTGCAAGCAACAAGCGCCCCGCAATCCGTCGCCTGCAAGGGGCCTGCCGCATCACCTATCATAGGCATCTCTCGTCCGAGTGTATCCATTCATATACAGTCCGGGTCACCGTCGAACCTCTTTACACCGCGTACGTACGCTCAGGTTCTCTCATCCGACGTGCCTGTACGTCCGCCACAGCACATCCCCGAGCAATAAACCAAATGAATTCCGTCAATCTTATCCGTCGTCCAACCACAGGGTCGGCTGTGTGTACATACCTCTGACGTCCATATTCATGTTCTCTTTTGATCCAAGTTCGGGTCTGCCGTATACACGTACGACCCCTGTTCACGATTCGTCCTGAAGCGACGTCCACCGTCCGTCGACGTACCCCCACACGACCCCCTTGGGGAGGATGATCGTCTGGAGCGTCGGACACGCCCGGTGCCACAGCGTCGCGATCTTGGACTCGTTCTCCGGCGTGTCGTCCTCGCGCGAACCCGGGGCCATGAACGTGAGATATCGAAGCGCCTTGAAGTGGCTCAGCGAGGGCGCGGTTTCGACGAGGAGTTTCTGGGTTAGGTAAGTAGGCTAGGTGGCCTACAGCAAATGCTGTACTATTATGTAAACCGCTTATACCCTAGCGTTAGCCCCATTGACCTTGGTTTCCTTCCCAGGATCACCGTTCACCATGGCACTACTGGCCACAAGGCTACGGCCACGCGAAGTCAAAGCGGAACTGCCTGTTGATCCCGCTCCGTCTGCATCCAACTGGAACTTCGTCATAGAATCTTAGAGTTAGTATAAAATGTCGGTTCTGATTCCCCTCAGGCTCGTCCCGGACATATCCAATACCACCTTCAGCCGCGCCCATGGTTTCTGCCATTTCACAGTGCACAAATACGATCTCTGGCAGGCTGGCTATATGTACGCCATCCCTAGCGCAAATCCCATCCCCTTGGGCACCGTTTCGTTCCCCTCCTTCAGAACAATCATTGTGCTACGTTTACCAAGACGCTCGAGTGTGCTGGCCATGTCTCCATCACCTCGTTACTCGCTCGCATCAAGTTTTGTCTCGCGCCGACCAACATGGGGAGACACTCACTGCCGCTAAACTGGTACTAGTGTTGAACGCGTGTCCGCAGTGTCAACAACGCCCCAAACATCCTGACCACCGATTTTGCTCCGTTTCCTGTGGTCAGTCAGCCGCTCGCTTTGCGCCAGAATTGAAATACCTCCCACCTCATCATGATATGTCTATGCGAGGTGCGTGACCGTGACGACGTACATAGCATGATTTCTGATTCGAACATGTCTTTTCGTTGTTACTAACAATGCAGTCGCCGCTCAGTTCATGCAGTGTTGGAAGTCAAATTCGACGCCTCTTCCGAACGTTCTAGCCGTCTACATGATCACCTGGACAAGATTGTACGAGAAAGGCTTTGAACGGTATAGGTGAATCGTTCTGCGATTCCCCTCCTGCCTAGATCGTAATCGGGCTGAATGACACCATCAGAGAGGCCGTCGAGAAGCGTGGAAAATTTCGAAGGATGGGGTTATTCTCAGGAAACGAACAGAAGCGATTCCGAGGAACCGTTCGCGCCTGTACTATTGGTGAGCGAGGAAACGTCACTCCCTGCGTCAGCGCAGCATGTTGGATATGCGAGACGATTCGGCTGGGGTTCGAACCACACCTTCGACGGAAACGGACCGTTCCAATGTACGTGTCTATGTATGCGGTTCTTATTTTCTGACCGCGACGCGATTTCTAGAAATAGTGCCGGCATTCGACTTGGCGCGGGGATTTACACGAGCCATGCGTCTTCCAAGTCAGCTTTTTGTTCTGTGGAAATTTCGATACCATGAGTGACATCTGATCCGCTTGTTTTCCAGGGCCGACCAGTATGCCCAAAATGTTCACGATCCCAACTCAACTGTCAAGGCGATGCTAGTCTGCCGCGTCGTGATCGGCAATGCGTATGTGACGACCCAGGAAGATCAGGGGATCAGGGAACCACCTACGGGATATGACTGTGTGAGTCGATTGTTTTCCCTCTTTTCTGTCCTCATTCTTCGTCCACGCACCCCGCAATGACGTCCTCGCGGGGTTGTAGGTGTTCGCAAAGCCCGGAGACGTATTCGAAGACGACGAGTATGTGGTGTACGGCGTGGATGCGATCCGTGCTGCGTACTTGGTCATGTACGAGACTGCGCCCGGGGCCTGATAGAAGGGAAGGCGATTTGATCGACGAGACAACGGAGCCGCCGCTGGTGCATGCGGTGGGTTGGTAGCGTGAGAGGATGACTCTGCTACGATTTCCAGGCGGACTTTGTATACCCCCTCTTTTTTCGTGAGGCTATGTTTTCCGCGAGCGGGCGATTGTACCCCTGGACTGGCAGGGGAGGTGGCTGTGTACTAACCACGGAGTTTTTAAAAAAAAAAAATCGATACGTAAATACAAATACATTTATTATACTTTGCGTCATGAAGGAACACTGATAGAGAGCCTACGCCCACTTTGTTGACCCAGGTCCGAGACTTCCGCGTGGCAGTACGATGGCTTCGGCGGATCATGCTGAGTCACGCTGATTCGGGGAGGCCGGGCTCGTTATCGATGAAGCTGTAGTGATAAGGAAAGGCTTTCGTGGGCACGGACGAGTAGCAATAAGTACTTATACAACAGCGCATGGGGGCTGTAGTCGGAGAAGCGCTTGGTAATTGATGGCAAAACCTGTAGCACATGAGCTCGGTGATAACTCCCAACGGGTGAGCGCGGTTCATTGTATGCAATTTTGAGATACCGTGGAGACCGAGCTGTTACACCCCTAAAACGGAGATCAGCACCGCCACTGGCGTCAATTTTAAGAGAGGTTAGGTCATCAGGCGGCTGTGTTGAAGGTCTCCGTTTCACATATGGTCCGTCCCTGCTGCTTCCCACAGGGTTAGGGGGGCAGACAGTGGCATGGGATCGGTTAAGAGGGTGGAGATATGAAATCGATGTCGGGGTTGCTGCCATCGGGACGTCAATTCCCGAGATTTGATTCAATCACCGTCGCTGTCGTGATTTTTTTTGCAAAGGTCGGGGCATGTGGCAGACGCATGATCTGGTGTGATTATGTTTCATGAGACCGTCATCAGGCTGACGTCGACAGATAAGCACTGGGGGAGATAAGAACATATCTGGCGAAGGGAGACAGCCTCCCCGAGGGTAACTATCCCCGTTTTGGTTTGAGTGGTATAGTTGTGGTGCCATGAAGATAGACTCCTTCCGTGTTACGTTAGAAGTAGATATGATATGGCTGACGAAGTCGAATACATGCATGGTCGTGTGAGTGGACGATTGGCATGCTTCTGGCTAATCGGCGAACGATAGAGAGCTCAGGAAGAGATAAGGACGGGCGATGAGTCGAAATTCACGATTTGAGACTATTACATGACGGTCGGATGGCGGGACCGGGGGAGACAAAGTGCTATGCTATGCAGTTCAAGGACGCCAGATAAGGTGTGCACGCCTCGCAGCCGTTTCGAGGGCACAGAGGACTCGTGCAGGCCTTGCAGGAATGTCGTGGAAGGCTGTAACGGGAATGGAGACGAGGGGTCGTGTGACATTAATCGACCAATCGGAGGTCGTGAGATGGAGGGGTGTCGCCGTCATGGTTTAACTTTAAAACACGGAGTGACAGCACCACCCGGCCAAGAACAATGCGCAGTCTGACCACCGTCACCCTCGCCGTTCTCGGCCTCGCAGCACACGCACTCGCCCACTCTGCACCTCCTCCCCTCCAGCGCAGAAAGACCCTCGGTTTCGGTCCAGACCTCCCCCATGCACGCTTCCAGTCCGTCGACGTATACCCCTACGCCACCCTCGACGTCTCCAAGGGCCCCTACGACGTCGCACAGGACTTCCTGAGCCACCACAACGACTTCCATCTCGGTCGGAGCTACGTTATCCGCGACGACTCCTACACCGACCAGACCACCGGAATCACCCACATCTACGCCCGCCAGGTCATTGGCGGCATCGAGGTCGCCAACGCCCACGTGAATCTCAACATCAAAGGCGGCAGGGTCCTCTCCTTTGGTGACTCCGTGCGTGTTCTCTATTCTCGACGGTCCGAGTCCGTGTTGACCCGTTCCGAAGTTCTTCACTGGAAACGCCGAGGATAATTCCCACGTTCCTGTCCATCCCCACGCTGCCCATTGTGCCCAGCTCACTGACGCTCTCGATGTCCATCGCTCCCTCCTCCAGACGCCCCTCACCGCCACAGACCGCACCAGGGTCACACATGGCCTCGCCAATCTCGAGCACATCCACGGCTCACACTGTGCCAGCGTGCCCTTCCTTTCCTCGCCTGGCAGGGTCGACATGGACCCAAGACGCCCCCTCTTGACTTTCCTGGCCTCCGCCCTCCCAGAGAGCCACCCTGCCTATCGTTCGCTCCAGGGCAACATTGAGGAGCACGCAGACGCTATCCTCATGACCTCAGAAACCCATCTCCTTGGGGATCACAGCACTGTCGGCATGTCGTTGACCAATGTACCCGGCGCTGTCAGCGAGGTCAAGTCTCGCATCGTCTGGTTGCAGGTTCCCACAGAACACGGCATCAAGCTCGAGTTGGTCCACCGTGTATGTATGCTAAACAAGCACACCCTTCCCCCTTTCTCACTTCTACTCCATCCAGTTCGAAGTCGAGATGGAAGACAACTGGTACGAAACCGCCATCACAGCCTCCACTCCCCACCGTATCGTCAGCGTCGTCGATTGGGCGAGCGATTCTCCCATGCCAATGCCGATCATCTCGGAGGGTGAGTGCGGACTTGGTTCATGTCCGCAACTGTGAGAGCCTGATCGTCAACTCGCACGTTTCATAAATCCTGCTTTGTCTCCCGATAGACGATCGCCTCTCCAATCTTGCATCCAAAGGAAAGGGAAGGCGACTGGGTAAAGCCGTCGGTGCTAAAGGCAAGTGCGATTTGTTCATGAACAGCAATTGTCCGATTGACACCTTTCCATAGGTCCCAAGTCTTATGCTTCTAGTCCAAAGACCCCACAGGTTCCTCAATTCACCAAGGCTTCTTACCTTGTTTTCCCCTGGGGTGCCAACGACCCCGCAGAGGCTGCGGCAAGGAAAGCCGCCAGCCGTGGTTTACCGAGTATGCGCCCTCTTCTCCTATATATCATCACCACCTGATGCATTCTTTTAGCTGCGGCCTCATACCCATTGGCATATGGCAGAGAATTTGTAAAGGAACTAGGGGACACTGAGGCGTCTCCGGCGGGTTGGCACAGCCTTCCTTGTTCCAAAGATCCCAGCATTGATGCGGATCATACGTCTACTTGCAGTAAGTTTTCTTCCAGTCGTTCCAAATATAGGCAGCTCAATCGTCCGCTCAGCGGCCTGGCGTCAGACCAAGACAACATGGGGAAACAATGTTTTTGCACACGAAAACTGGGAAGGCAGGGAACATTGGATTTACAACGAGCGTCCAGAGGGTACCTATATCTTCTCTCTTTTCCACTAGCCCTGGCTCACGCCCATTATAGCTGATGCTTATTCCGTTTTTGCATACCCATATTCCCCTCAGCCAGCGACTAATCAAGCCGAGTCAATGATACAAGCAAAGGGACACATCAATGCAACTGTAACACAGTTGTTCTATACCAGCAACATGGCCCACGATCTCTTCTATCGGCACGTATAGTTACATGATCTACTTGCCTATTCTCATTGTTTAACAGTTATGGTTTCACCGAAGTTTCTGGCAACTTCCAGCAGTTCAACTTCGAGAAAGGTGGTGCAGAAGGCGACGCTGTGATCGCTAATGCGCAGGACGGAAGCGGTTACAACAACGCAAACTTCATGACCCCACCTGATGGGCAGAATGGGTCCGTACAATCTGACGTGATTACCTTTTCTCCTTCTCATCGTTGTCGTGCAGCCGTTGCCGAATGTTCCTGTGGAACACTGATTCGCCCTACCCTGATGGTGACATGGAGGCTGGGATTGTCATCCATGAATTGGCTCACGGTCTGTCTACTCGTCTGACTGGTGGTCCAAAGAATTCTGGATGCCTTGGTTGGGGTGAGGCTGGAGGCATGGGCGAAGGCTGGGGAGGTCAGTTTCTCTTTATATTGGTCTATTACAATCAACTGATCTCGCTCAGACTTCATCGCTACCTCGCTCCGTTCTACTTCAACGTACTCGGACTACCCCATGGGTGCCTGGGCGGCCAATGACGAGAGCGGTATTCGCAACTTCCCGTACTCTACCAGTCTCGAGGTCAATCCATCGACGTACGTAACGCTGGACAAGCCAGGTTACTGGGGTGTCCACGCAATTGGCGAAGTCTGGGCTGAGATGCTATGGGTTGTTCAGCAACGGCTCATCGGTGTACATGGTTTCTCTGGGACGCTGTTCCCTCCTGTGCCAGACGCTGATGGGACGCTTCCGCCTAATGACTTCTATCGACCACAGACGTTCAACCGTCTGACTGGATCGCCCAACTCACTGGTTCCACAGCACGGGAACACGCTGATGATGCAACTGGTAGTGAGTGGGATGAAGATGCAGCCTTGCAACCCCAGCTTCCTTGATGCAAGAGATGCAATCATTGCAGCTGACGAGGATTTGACTGGTGGCGAGAACGTTTGCGAACTCTGGGAAGGATTCGCGGAGAGGGGGTTGGGTGTGAATGCCAAGGTCGTTGGCAGCACACCTTGGGGTGGAGGTGTTCGCACGAATGTAAGTCATGCCGTGTTGATATATTAGGGCTGAGTTGACGTCTCCCACAGGGCTTCAGAGTTCCATCTGAATGCCGTCCAGGTCAGCCTCAGCCAGAGCCAGAGCCGGAGCCGGAGCCGAGACCCACTCCTCGTGATCCTGACGACTGCGACCGTATATTTCCCTGGTGCTGGTTCAAGGATCGAATGGGCAAATGGGCACCTAGATTGCCTTGGGGCCGCAACTATTATTATTGATCGCAGCAGCGGAAACACATTTAACGATGGCACATCTATCTACCCGCATACGATACCTGCTGATTAGGATATAGATGTCGGAATCACTTGTGTTGCAGTCACGATTGGTCGTAATGTCTTGTAATTTTCCTCGGTCTTGATTTGCTTTGTCTTGTGCTCCGATGACTTAATATGCGCTGCTTATAGTTTTTATTTGATCCACATGTAAAATGCTATTGATGGCTGATCGTTTTTCTTGGGGAGAGTAGACTACAGCGAAAGTCTTGCTCCAATGTATACCTACTGTGAAGAAATACTACACGCAGGTTTCCACTGACAGGAATTCGAATAATTGATCTGATCACTACTTGCAGCTTGAATCCTGGCTTGCAGGACCGTCTCGGTTGAGCTCGATACAAATTCACTCTTATTATTTCGGGTGTTTAGTAGGTCTGTCCGCGCTGATACTTGGCACTGATGACTTGGACGCTCAAGCTCCAACGAAGTTTGATCGGAAGGACGTATCGCGTACCTGAAGTTTGCGTACAGTACGTCGGACCACACACAAACGGTTGGGTGTACGTTCTTTCGTTGTTGACTGCCTAGACCACTGGCACGAGGTACTGGGAGCAGGCTCGAGCTGTCGCGAACGCACACGTCAGTTTGAACTTCGAGGTCGGCGCTTCAGTATTTTTGTTCACGTTGATTGCATCTCAGGGACACTTACTGCCAGGCTGGGAAGTCCGCCCGGAACACTGCCCTAGCGTTCAGACGCTCTCTCAATTCGCTTCAAGTTGGATAACTTGGCGCGTCACAGTATAGGCTTATGCTGGAAATATGGACGGATGGTACTCTGCTTCAAGCTCCAGTTCGGAGGCATCTATCCTCACAACCTCGAAGCACTTTTGATCTCTTGCCAGCGTCTATCTTACACAAGAAACCTAACACGGAGTCGGAGTGTTTCATCACCTTTGTTTAGCCAGGCGGCGCCACGCATTGCGCTCTTATCTTGCTCAAAACGTTCTTTATCCTGCAGGCAATGCGACGCGGCGGCGGCCGGTGTCCCGCGAACCTGTGCAACGAAGACGGAAGAGGGCTATTACAAAGGGAGCGCCTTTACTTTCCATACAGAAGGGGTGGCAATACAGCATGTGTACTTTACCCCTTGTCTCCAGCTCCCACCGCCCATACAACCATCCCAACGGTTTCTCCGAAGTTAATGTTTACTGAGAACAGTATGATCTCTGCAGATACTTATTTCCTTCTGTCTGCGAGAAAAGAGCACTGAAATGAAATTTGTATCAGTGAAAAAGTTGTTGTCTCGTTGCACCAGGCATAAGAAAGCTGAAGACAGGAAGGATTGGGAAATTATCTCAATCGACGAGATACTTTCACAAGCGGAGTCTGCATTCGCGAAGTTCGAGAAAGGGGAGGGGACTCAAGGGACGGAATACATCAACGAGGCAGTCGACCTTGGTCGTCAGGCACTGGATCATTGTCCACCCGGTCACCACATGCGTCGGATGTCGCTAAATCTACTTGGGACCCACCTCTGGCATCGTTACCGGCGGCTGGGGGAGATAGGGGACATCGAGGAAGCCACTTTATATTCCAGAGAAGCACTTGAGCTTTTCCCAGAAGGCCACCCCGATCGTCCAACTTCGTTAGAAAATGTGGCGCTCAATCTCTGTGGGCGTTACAACATCAATGGGTCCATCACCCTTGGCAGACGGGCCCTCGACCTTCGTCCGTCCGGGCACCCAGATCGCTCAGCTTCGTTAGACAATCTTGCATGTCGTCTGTGCAATCGTTACGACCAACTTGGGGAAATGGCGGACCTCGACGAGGCTATCACCCTCGGCAGACAAGCCCTTGACCTTTGTCCATTAGAGCACCCGGATTACTCGATGTCATTGAACAATATCGCATCCTATCTCTCCCATCGTTGCGACCAACTTGGAGACATGGTGAACCTCGACGAGGCCATCACCCTTGGCAGACAAGCCATTGACCTTCGTCCGTTAGGACACCCCAGTCGTTCAGCGTCGTTGGACAATGTCGGAGTCTATCTTTCCAGTCGTTACAAGCGGCTTGGAGATTTGACTGACCTCAATGAAGCTATAACCCTTGGCAGACAGGCCCTCGACCTTTGCCCGTTAGGGCACCCTGATCGTTCGACGTCATTAAACAATGTCTCACTGCATCACTCCGATCGCTACAATAAACTTGGACATATGACAGACCTCAATGAGGCCATCATCCTTGGGAGACAAGCCCTCGATCTTTGCCCATCTGGGCACCCCAATCGTTTGATGTCCTTGAACAATGTTGCATTGCATCTCTCCGATCGTTACAAGCGGCTTGAAGATATGACGGACCTCAACGAGGCCATTACCCTTGGCAGGCAAGCCCTCAACATTCACCCATTAGGCCCCAATCATTCAATATTGTTGGGCAATTTCGGAATCTATCTCCCCGGTCGTTACAGCCAACTTGGGGATATGACAGACCTCAATGAGGCCCCATCGTCCTTGGGAGACAGGCTCTTGACCTTTGCTCGTCTGGGAACCCTGATCGTTTAATGTCTTTGAACAATGTTGCATGTCGTCTTTCCCGTCGTTACTACCAACTTGGAGATATATGACGGACCTCAATGAAGCTATCATCCTCGGCAGACAGACCATCGACCTTTGTCCGTTAGGGCACCCCAGTCGTTCAGCTTTGTTGAGCAATGTCACAATCTATCTCTCTGACTGTTACAGGTTACTTAGAGATATGATGGACCTAAATGAGGCCATCACCCTTGGCCAAAAATCCCTCAATCTCTCCCTGCCTGGTTGTCCCCCCTGGTCACGGTCATTACATCAACTTGTGGCTTGTCTCCATCTTCGGTTCACTCAGTCCAGGCAATCGAAAGATGGAGAGGATCTATTCAGTCTCTGCACTGAGTCGTCAAATATTTCACAAATAACCTCACATATTAATCTCCCTGCAGCTAAGGAATGGATCTCCATAACTGAGGATTATGTGATCCCACAATGATTCTTGCGTATGAAACAACATCTTTGCGAATACTTGTTCAGCATCTCAGTACCTTGCTATCCCTACCCAATCATTTAGACATTTTGAAGAACCTCACATCATCCCTAGCAATTGATGCATTCTCTGCTTGTCTCCGCTATCACCATGTAGAAAAAGCTGTGGAACTCCTGGAACAGGGTCGTGGTGTTTTCTGGAACCAGATTACTCGTCTCCATTCTCCCCTCGAAGATGTTGTGGCATCAAGTCAGGAAGGACAAGCTCTTGTAGACGAGTTTACTCGATTATCATCAGAAATGCGCAACACCATTCATTCCTTACAAAGTCCGGATCGGCACAACAAGCTATGTAGTCTGAACATTGATCTGGAATCCGCAATAAGCAACATTCGAAAATTACCCGGTCTGGCTCGATTTCTTCCATCCTCTTCCTTCTCTGAACTTCGGCACGCTGCCAGTGGTGGACCTGTCGTCGTCGTGAATGCTAGCCAGTATACTTGCGATGCACTCGTCATTTTCTTTGACAGCGATCCAGTTCATATCCCATTGCAAATCACGAGATCTCGTGTTCAGGACCTGTCGTTGGATCTCCAATCCTTGACATTGGATTCAAAAACAATGTGGACATGAGCAGAGAACTTGCTCGCTTTCTAAGGATCATTTGGGATGAGGTCGTTTTGCCCATTGCCAAATTTCTTCAGACGACAGTTCCCCCTTACTCGCGTATCTGGTGGTGTCCCACTGCTGAGTTCTGCCTTCTGCCATTGCATGCGGCTAATCCATATCGGAAAGGCCAAAAGAGTTTTTCCCAGTTGTACATCTCGTCTTACACCCCCCCCCCTCATCCGTGCGAGACGGAATGCTCCATATATGGCAACTTCAATACATGAGAAACACTTCCTCGTTGTAGGTCAGGCCACTGCCAAAGGCGAAAGCGAGCTCCTCTCTGTCGGCAAGGAACTACTAGCTATCGTCGCCGAACGCATTCAAGGTCTCACAAAGTCCATCTGCCTTGATGGTCCGGAATCGAATATGTCACAGGTATCGAAGGACCTGAGGAAGAGCGAATGGGATCATTTTGCATGTCACGGAATCCCAAACAGAAAGCAACCCTTCGATTCTGCATTTGGACTTTATGACGGGCGGTTTACTGTGGAACGGATCATGGGATTGGAGAATCCAGAGTTTGCCTACCTGTCTGCTTGTCATACGACAGTCGGAGACGAGGAGAGTCCAGACGAGGTAATTCACCTTGCGTCGGCGATGCAGTTTGCAGGATTCCGGTCTGTAATTGGGACAATGTGGGCAGTGGATGACGAGGCTCTTCCAAAATTGCAACGAATACGGAGGAACGAAGTTCATAAATTCCGTGCTTACCAGAGAAAATCCTGAGCGATAGACAAAAATGATCTCGCCCCAAAGGATTCTCAGGAAACGAACGAGAC
>JBBPME010000225.1:0-34838 GCA_038090155.1 Rossbeevera pachydermis
GAACAAGGTTTGTAACAAATAATCCGCAGTTGTGGATGAGTCATGAAGACTGCGGATGACTGAAAGGGCAAAGGGTAAAGGGTAAAGGGTATAGGCCTATAGGGTAAAGGGTAAGGGTCTAGAGGCTGGGGTGGTGCAAGAGGGGCTCCTGAGAGCAAGGGAAAGAATGGTCCAAGTGAGGTTCGAACGTAGAGACTTGGTAGTCTTGGAGTGAGAACCGAGAAGAAAAAGAAAAGAAACAATGGATCGTAACAGTAGCACTAGTGTTATGACTGGCCCAGGTAGGGTCAGCCGTAGACTCAGTGGGTACTAAGGACAAAGGACTTGAGAGCTTCACCATGAAGTGTAACAAGAGGGTTTGGCTGAGGAGTCTGAAGGGGAATGCCTTGGGACAACGAAGGACTAAGGGTATCTTGAGAGCTTCACCATGAAGTGTCGCACAAGGGTTTGGCTGAGGAGTCCGAAGGGGAAAGCCTTGGACGATGAAGGGTTATGGAGCACACGCTCAGAGGATGGGCTGAGAGCAGATGGATTGAGAAGACTAAGTAGCTCTAGCTTAGCGTACAAGGATGGGTATCTAGGGTTTATATACGAAGGGAATGGAAGGTCATGGAACATGACTGAAGGGTGTGTGTCAGCCGCAGTATGAATGAGTCATGAAGACTGTGGATGAGTAATGGTACACTAAGCGATGACAAAGCAGGATGAGTAATCCTGAATAAGAGAGATGAGTAATCCACAGTATGAAATGAGTCATGAAGACTGCGGATGACAAATGAGAGATGAGTAAAGGGGACGCGTAATCTGCAGATGAGTAATGAAGACTGTGGATGACTGATGGGGCAAAGGGTAAGGGTCTAGGGTCAAGTGATGCAATAGAGCAAAGGGTAGAGGCAAAGGGTATAGGCCTAGAGGTGGGTGATGTAGTAGGGCAGAGGGTATGGGCCTAGAGGCGGGTGGTGCCATGGGAAGCGTAAGGAAAGCTCAGAAGAGCAAAGGGGAATGAGGAGAGACAAAGAGAAAGAGAGAAACAAAGGGAAAGAGAAAGGGTAGTTCAGGCGAGGTTCGAACATAGAGACTTGGTAGTCTGGAGTGAGAACTGAAGAAAGAAAAGAAACAATGGATCGTAACAACTAGGAGCATAACTATTTTGATATGGGTTTTGCTAGCACTACCCACAAAACTGGCAAAATCACCATTTTTGCCCTCAGCAGAGCCACTGAGTGAGCCTCATGAGTCATAATGACATGCTTGTCCAGAGCCTATCATATAATGAACAAGCAAATCCACTACTGGGTGGTGCTGGTTTCATAGGCCAGTTATATTTCATGCTCTGACCTGTTTTCTTGGACATCTGCATGGCATTTTGGATGCTGTGTGCCATTTTCTACCTGGTTCCGGTATGTTTATCTTCTCTCTGACATTGACACTATGCCATCTTGAAGTTGCCATTTTCAAAGCTCTCCATTCCAAATTCATTTTTTGGGTCCATGTTCCAAAATTGACAATATTATTTTAAATTCTGCTTGTGCAGACCAACATTGTCAACATAAATATACTATCTGTATACTTTTGGGCTATCTACCTAGTGTTGTGAAGTGTGATAATTCGACAACAAAAATTGTCATGTTTCAAGTTGTTTGTCCACAACTGTACAGTTTAAACTTTATCCAAATAAACTCTCCACGAACCACCGTGACGGATATCCTGTCGGACGTCAACGTAAAGTTCTGCCAGGTTCTGCCAGGCTGACTTCACAGCCCGGCAGTGCCATTTTTGCCACGCCGGTTGGCAGAAGTCTGCCATACTGCCAGTTGCTTGGAACCTCCGTGCAATTCGGAACTCGGCAGAAATGCGGAACGGGCCACTCCACTACTTTTATGACAGGTCATCATCATGCCAGGGACGAGCCGAAACAAAATTTATTTTGAATTAAATCGCCTCTTCATTCTGGTGACACATTTGTCAACAATATTCTGACTCCCGGCGCAGTACCGTAATAGTCCATTTCTCCGCTGATTTCATTGCTATTGTTTTGAGGCTCTTCGTCGCGGCAGTGAGCGTAGAAATTGTTTCAATGCTGACGTGTCTTCTATTCACGACTAATGTACGCAGAGCCATTGCGGAGAGGCGGCAATTGCCAGTGTGAGCGGCTCGCCGGAAGACCAAAAATCCAGTGCGGCTGAGCCGTTCGGTTCGCCCGTGTGACGGGATTCATTTAACGTCGACCTTGGCTGGAAATTTTATTTAGTATGTAATCACATGCACTCAGCGGTCTCGCCAGAAATTATGAAAAACTAACGGAATGTGCTGGCGAAAAAGGCAAAATTGGTTTTTTTATTATGGACCCCGCCCAAACTCTCGATCTTCCGTCAATGAGGACAAATAATGTACAAAAGCCTCATCCTCGCGTATTCGGTTTTCTTCTATAGTGATCCTTTCGTGTTCACGTCCTCTCGTTCGACCTTTCATCTCATAAAATCCTGTCGCTCTTTCTTATCCGCCTGCACTACCAAAAATGACCGTACCCGGCGACGTTGCTAACGTCGCAACAATATATGGCTCGATTCTGCTTGGAACTTGCTTTGGATGCGCGTGAGTTCTGCGGTATTTCGATGAACGTTTACTAATAATCTTGTAGCCTCACCGGCATTGTCTTCGTGCAAACTATCCTGTACTACAAACTATACCCTAGTGACTTTGTCTGGACAAAAGTTTTGGTGCGTTTATATTTTCTTCGTTCAAACCGACACGAGTTCAGGGTAATATTATGCAAGGTCTTTGCGGTGTGGGCGTTCGACTTAATGCACACAATTTGTATCATCACCGCCGTCTGGGAGTCGGTTATCACGAATTACAATAATCCGAAGAGCATGGACCTCATTCCATCGTAAGTCACGTTCCCAAGTCCGTTCATTGTTGTGGTAGGGTGCTCAGATCCGTCTATTATATCATAGTGCCCTCGGCGTGAGTATTGAATATTCGCGAGAAATAGGAACATTCAACTGCAACTGTTTTTTTGTAGCTCTCCGTCGCCGTGACGGCTTTGGTAACATTCTTGGTGCACTGGTTGGTTTTTTTCTGCTGGTTATCCCAAACGAGAGGTACTAAGGAATTATTTCGTCATAGCTTCTTCGCAAACAGGATTCGCATGCGTAAGGAGTCGTTGGCATTTTTTTTCTCTTTCCATCACTTATTTGGTTGGTCTAGTGACGAAGAAGTGGTATATTGCTGCGCCTGTGGTACGTCCATTTTGTTTCGTTTTATTGCTGTGCTGTGTCCTGAGGTGTTCTCTAGGTGTTCCTTGCATTCCTCCGTCTCTGTAAGTGTTGAGTTCGAGGGTTGATTGCTTCGTTACTGATATTTCTAAAGTTGCTGCATGTGGTAAGCCATACAGATCCAGTTTATAGGCGCCACATCTCACGATCCTCACAATCCGTGTAGTATCAACTGGCGAAATGTGAGTTACATCTCGTGTGTTGTACTCGTTATTGCATACCTAACTAGTGTGCAGCATCCATTTGAAACGCTACTCTCTGTTTATCAAACCATACCCTTCGGTGAGTTCCATATGTTGTGAAGTGTTGGTTTCCCTCACAAGGCTCTTCAGTGGGTTTTCACGACGGGTGTCACTCTGTCCGCCTCAGTGGAGGTGATCATCACCACAGTCATGTGTATCTTCCTTGGGAGTAGAAGGACTGGGTTTGCTAGGTAAACGAATATTTTCGTTAGTACGGGCGGCTTATTAAGATCCATCTCCTAGCATGAATCATGTTATCAACTCCTTGATCTTATATACACTGGAAACTGGTGGTATCACTTGGTAGGTTCATTAGATCACTTCACTTCATTTGTTCTCCGTTGTGTTGACCTCGTCACGCAGCCTCGTAACGATAGCTTCGTTGATCTGTGTTTGTCTCCTTACCTTTCTTCACATCCCGCGAAGCTGACGCAACGACGCTATGCCAGTGGCTCCTCATGCGCCATAACTTGATTTTCCTTGGCATGCACTTTGCCATTGCTAAATGTATGCAAATCATTCTTTTTTTCTGTTGAACGAACTCAATAAAAATCGCAGTATACGCCAATTCACTTCTTGCCACGTAGGTTTATCTGTAATCATGTGATGGGATTTGATTTAATGTATATTTAGACTTAACACCCGCAAACGTCTACGAGTTGATCGTACCCTGGGTTCGAGCGAACGAGAGCACAACAACGGACTGACTCCCCTGCCTAGCCCGATCAACAAATCTCACTTTTCGGTACGTCATTACATGTAGTTGATGATGTACTTACTGACAAATGAACAGAGTCGCATGCTTGGACCGGTTGCAACACAGAAAAGTGTGCGTGTTGCATTGTGTCCTTTATTGTTTCGTCTTCCTAATATTATTGAAGGTACAGCTTAACGTCAACGTGGAAACTACCATCGTGTCGCAGATTGACGACGAAAAGGATCAAATCGATCTTGAGGCGTCGCATAGCACGCCGACTTTGGCTGCCATCGACGAAGAGGGCAACTACAAGGTCCTCGATCGAGACAGCTCGGACATTGAGGATGAGAAATACCACCATATTGCATGATACGTTGGTATGGGCTTTCCGCGCGCGATGAATATACCTGTGCGAGTAAAGGGGTTCCTTTCTACTCTGCCTCGTTACCGCAGCGTTTTCCTACTCCCCTTCACTGTGGCATTATAGTTCTAATAGTCTCTGCACATCTGCAGATGCAGACCCCTATATTCCTTGTCTCATGACCTTACCTTAATCCTGCTTCGGGTTCTTACTACTGGCACCTTCTACTCTGTTTTACCCTCATTTTCTTTTATTCCTTTTCGTGGCTTCTCGATACATTCAATGTGAAAGAGAAGATGTGCTCATATTTATTGTCATCAATGTATTTTCCAGTTGTTCGTTGCTGCAGCTCCCGAAATGAATTTCGGACAGTCGATCTTGCCACAATTTGAGGGCTACAACAATGAAGGAGTGCAGACAATAAGTACAGCATGATGTGTACGTTACGGGACTAGATTCTGAATCTAGGTGATATTGCTGCCGTTCTAACTTATCCGAAGAGAACTCACTGTATTCATTTTCTACGACGATGTCAGGTTGACAGGACGCTTCCAGTACTAGCAGAGAAAATTGGCCTTCAAGGAATTGCTAACAGGCTCCCACTTCTTTTATGGATACCAGACTCAAGTAAGGCTGACTCCTGAGTAATGGGAATGGGGGTGAGCCGCTCTGGAGAGTCTGAACTTGCGAAAAAGCCACAGGAATGAAGGGAAAAGAAAATCGGAAATGCCGTATCATAACCAAAGAGCATAACGAGAACAAGAGAGAAGACTTCTTCTCCGTTTCGGCTACTCGGCTGATTGGGGCTGAGGCGGCGTTCTCCACTGTCTGGCAGCCACGCCGGGCCACGGCTGAAGCGCTGACAGTTCGAATTGTTTATTCCAGTTTCACGGCCTCGGCAAATGGAATCCGATTCCGGTGCGCATGCGTAACGTCCCTGAGCGTGAGGATTGTAGTGGGTTGCACACGCAGGGACTCGGAGCCGTTGGAAATTTCACCGCGAGCCAATCAGTGGATTGTGGATTTATAAATGTGACATGGAAAAAGGGCAAAAGCGGTTCCAACTTGCTAACTCGGGAAAACATGGTGTGTAGATCAAGCGTTTCAGCAATACTCTCCTGATCGCTGAGGTCAATCTGATCTCTGAGAGCGCCACTCAAAATTTCAAGGAATTTGGGTTGAGTTCCTTGGAGAAATTGGTCGAGTTTGTTTGTTTCATGTCCGAGTCACAGGGACGACACAGAGTGCTCCAGATATCGAGGCAGTTCCAGAATGTTCTCCGGGAACCGCTGACACATCGCGCCGAACTGATTCAAAGCTTCAAGTATGCATTGAACTTGTCGGTGGACTTGATGCGGCCCGGGCGTCGCTTTCGTTTAAACTTGACAGTCTCAGGCCAAATTTCCAGTCCTGAGTCCGTGAACTTGATATCTTTCGACCGACTTGACTTGTTCTTGTTAGTACGACATATACCCCCCAGTGGAGCCGCGGGTCCCCTGTTCGCACGCACACATGCTCACGTGCTACTAGTAACCGCATACAGTCCTAGGCTATCCGTCGGAATTGAGCGTATCGATGGAACCCTGGCAGACTGTAGCCACCGTAGCCAAGTGATCTCTACCACGCTTGGGTTGTTTAAATAGGCCAGCTCCGACGTGCCGACGTGCAACCCCCACGGAACCTCGCATCGACTTAATCCCATCCCACTAGGATCCCTCGAATCGATAACATGTCCGACGTAGTCAAGCTCGACTTCAATCCAAAGAACATGCCTTTTCGAAGGCTAGGCTCCAGCGGCCTCCGCGTGCCGCTGTTTTCTCTCGGTGGATGTACGCTTGACGGTCTTATCATCATCACCATTTGCCGGTGCATGTTGGTCGTTCGTGTGTCAGTCCACTCATGCTCTAACGACCACAGGGCTCACTCTCGGTGGGACGGTCACTGGTGATCCCGTCAAGGTCTGTCTCGTCTCGTCTCATTCTCATCTATTTTTCGGTTTCGTTTCTGCGGCGTTTCGTGGGTGTGCGTGAAAGCCATCAGATGAATTGACGTCTTTGGTTTTATAGGAAATCATCAAAGTCGCGTTCGAGAATGGCATCAACATGTTCGACACGGCGGAGGCGTACGCCAAGGGCAGATCTGAAGAGGAAATGTGAGTCTCCATGCATGAGGGAATTTGAAGCGATGACAAGCGATAACGTTGACGGATTCAGGGGACGTGTGATCAAGGAGCTCGGTCTTCGTCGTACTGACTTGATCATCACCACCAAGTTGTTCTGGGGTCTGCGAAGCGGTCCGAACGACGGCGGCCTGTCGCGGAAACAGTCTGTTGACGTTTAGTTATGCCAGATGTATCTTCCCATGGCTAAACACGTTCACAGCATTATCGAAGGAACCAGGGAGTCTTTGGAACGCCTCAGTCTTGATTATGTCGATGTTATCTTCGCTCATCGGCCAGATGTGTCAGGTAAGATATACGTGGTCGTGAAAGGCGATCGATGATGCCATGGCTAGTCAACAGTACCCATGGAAGAAGTCGTCCGTGCTTTCAATTGGGTCATTGAGAAAGGCTGGGTACGTTTCTGAAGTTCTCCGCAACGAATCATAATACCACCGTTACTCTCCAGGCTCACTACTGGGCAACGTCTGAATGGTCCGCATACGACATTGAGGAAGCTCACCGCAAGTGCATTGAAGTGAAAGTTGTGTTGTATTCTCACCCAGTCCACAGACATTGCCACCAAACTAGGCTTACATACACCGATTGCTGAGCAGTGTATGCACAAGTATGTCGATCTCACCTTTCCAGGACCTTGCTGACGTTTTCTACAGCATGCTCCACCGTGAGCGTCCTGAGAAGGAATACCGGTACGATATTATTATTGCGCCACGCTGACGTACTGCTTCAACATTTGAATTTAGCCCACTGTACAAGAAATATGAACTCGGAACTACGGTCTTCTCTGCTCTCGCTAGCGGCTTGCTCACTGGGAAGGTATGGTCACAAGACACAGTTTGAATATTTTCGTTCATTGTTACAGTACAACGATGGTATTCCCGAAGGCACACGGTTCGCGACGCACTCGAACTTTTTCAAGGGGACGATAGAGAGTCTTCAGAAAGAGGAGGGTCTTACGAAAATTAGGAAGATCAATGAGCTCACGGTGCTCGCCGAACAAGGTGAGCCGATTGAAAGGATCCATGATCGTCTTTTCATTCCTTACCTTGGGGTGCACATAGAGCTCGGTTGTTCTGTCGCTCAACTAGCTTTGGCCTGGGTTGCCAAGAATCCCAATACCAGCACCGTCATCCTCGGCGCAACTAAGCCTGAGCAAATTCTCGATAACTTGAAGGCACTCGAGGTGATTCCCAAGTTGACACCTGAGGTCCTGGACAAGATCGAGAACATCCTAGACAACCGACCGGCACCACCGGTATGTAAATTTGGCGTTTAGGAAGCAAGCAAGCCTGAGCGTGTTGTTTAGCCCACTTTCGGTCGTCCACCTCTCGACCCGCTGAGTCGCCTGTGAAATCCCAGACGTCAATGTTCTTCGGATGACACAACAACAGCGTGGTCATGGAGATACCAGTTGATCTTAGACGAATCATTTTTATCATGAGAGGCTCGCCAACAATGTATGACTGATCGTGACGAAATAAAACACCACGATTGGCGGAATTTCGTTGACGCGATGCACACTTACGCCCGCGGACGTTTTGTTCATGAGAAGTAGGCGTGTTGAGAGGTGTGGTTTATTACAAAAAAATCGGCGTCCAGAGCGATGAGAAGGAACGGGGCGCCGGTGCCCCATGCCTGCACGTGACATTTGCAGTTCTCGCAGGGTCACTTTGATTCACAGGCATGAACATCGTGGCAGGTTATCCTTGATCATCTGGTCGTCCACATGGAGCTACTCATCGGACCGATGAAATGATGGGGGTGCTGTATTGTGGAGACAGAAAAGGTGGGAATGGGAAGGGACTTAGTATATAAATCCAAGTCCGAAATCGACCCATCCTCTCACACCCATTCATCCACTGATTCATAAAGCTGAACTTACTCCCTGCTAAAGCCATGTCTGCCATCCAGTATGAATTCGATCCCAAGGGTATGCAGTTCCGCCGCCTCGGTCCGAGCGGCTTGCGAGTTCCGGTGTTCTCGCTAGGTAGTTGTGAGTGTACTTGGCCAAATTGAAGGTTCTGAATATTCTAATCGTGGCCGACGTTACCGCGTCTCGTAGGGTTGACTTTGGGAGGGACCGTTACTGGTGATCCGGTCAAGGTAAGCTGACTTGATCTTTTTTTTGATAAGCAATATAGGCTGGCCGCTAACATCTGGGTTCTCGTGTTTGTGTTATGGCTTCCAGGAAATCATCAAACTCGCGTACGAAAACGGTATCAACATGTTTGACACCGCCGAGGGCTACGCCAAGGGTCGTTCAGAACTTGAAATGTCCGTGAACCCTTTTAGTTCATTTTGCGCAAGTTTCGCTCACTCCCAACCCCTTCTTCGTGTCCGCACACAGGGGCCGTGTGATCAAGGAACTCGGCTACCGTAGGACTGACATGGTCATCACGACTAAGCTGTTCTTCGGCACCCGCTCGGGTCCCAATGACACCGGTCTGTCTAGGAAACAGTGAATTTCAACCTATTCGATGTCGATAAGTGGTTAGGCTCACACTGCCCTCAATTTAGCATCATCGAAGGCACTCAAGCATCTCTCGAGCGTTTGGGCCTCGACTACGTGGATGTCATCTTCGCCCACCGTCCGGACTACTCAAGTGAGTGATTAGTAGGGTGTTGTTGTTTCAGGTCGCTCATCCACTGCGTAGCTCCCATGGAGGAGATTGTTCGTGCATTCAACTATGTGATTGAAAAGGGTTGGGTGAGCATATCAAGTATGTCACAGGCGAGAAATTCTAAATCCTCTATTACTTTAGGCTTTCTACTGGGCGACCTCGGAATGGTCAGCTCGCGACATCGAGGAAGCATATCGTGCGTGCAATCTATGCTGCGTAGCGGTGAAATCATTCCTGATGATATATTTCGTGTTGTAGACGTCGCTGATAAGCTCAACCTCATTGCTCCGATCGCCGAGCAATGCCAACACCAGTACGTCCTTGATATATGCAAGAGGAGGGACCAGACATTGAGATTTTCCACAGCATGTTCCACCGAGAGCGTCCCGAACGGGAATATGCTCCCCTGTATAAAAAATACGCCATCGGCACTACCGTGTGGTCGGCGTTGGCCAGCGGTTTACTCACCGGCAAGGTACGTCAATGGCACCTTCCGGTTCTGATCGGCGGTGTGACCCAGACCAACACGCCTTGTCGTTTATATGATGTATAGTATAACAACGGCATCCCGGAAAATTCGCGCTTTGCTACGCACTCGGACTTTTTCAAGGACACGCTCCGGAATCTCAACGAGGAAGAAGGCCACATCAAGATCCGAAAAGTCCAAGAGCTCACAAAGCTTGCAGAGACAGGTTCGTCACGCGATTGGGTGTTCGCCTTCCTCTTGCGGGAAACCGCGGGAGTCTAGACGATTGGGCAAATCCATATCTTACAACGCATATACACACAGAACTCGGTTGCTCCGTGACCCATCTCGCGTTGGCATGGGTGGCCAAGAATCCGAACACCAGCACGGTGATATTGGGCGCTACCAAGCCCGAGCAGGTCCTCGACAACCTCAAGGCTCTGGATGTTATCCCGAAGTTGACACCCGAGATTCTGAACAAGATCGATGCGATCTTGGACAACAAGCCTGCGCCTACGGTGAGCTTTCATTTTGAGTGGAGCGGTGATGGTTTCGTTGACGTGTGCTATGTAGCCTTCATTTGGTCGTCCGTCGCTCGACCCTCATGGACGTGTGTGAGTTGAAGCCTATTAGTTGTTCGTGTACTATGTGTGGTATGTATACTAGAAGGAGAATTAGCAATCTTTGTGATTCTTTTCGCTCGCGATGATGATATGTCGACTATCTAACTGCATCCACAATGGCTTCGGCACTCTTGGCACGGGCATCTCACCCATACACATTGAGGTGCTCGAGCTGGCTGATCACTGTTGACCAGTGTCCGAAAACGACCACCTCAGGGAAGAGGCATGCATTTGGCAAATTCTGAACATGGGTTCCTATGCTTGCAGGTAAAAATTTTCATGATATTTATTTGTGCAGATCTTCCGCCATATTGGACTTCACTACGCTGAGCCAGGTACGGTATTAATATAGTACATACACTTTGTAACTCGCACACAGCTTGAGAATGCTCGAGTCCCAAAATAATTGCGCATGTAACAGCCATCACAATAACTAAATCGCGCGGGCTCAGGCAAAATCGCGCTGGGGACAGATTTTTGCGCGGGGTAAGAAATTTCTTTTGCGCGCTGGGTAGAAAAAATCGCGCGGGGGCCAGGTTTTTGCGCGGGGTAAGGGTTTTCTTTTGTGCGCTGGGTAAAAAAAACGTGCGGAATATTTGTGCAGATATCCCGCCATACATATCTACTCTTGTTGTGATGTAGCAACCCGAAATCTTACGAACGCTTTAAAAGAGTATGAGGTTATTTATTAATCATTAGTATATCATGTCAGTTGCCGTATCCCATATATATCGTTCTCTGTCGTCCACCTTCCGCAGGACAGCTCTTCCCCGCGCTTCCTTTTCATCGATTTCTTCCGCTGCCCATTTCACCCCTTCGCCTTCGCTCGTCCAGAAACCACTCAAGATGGGATCCTCGTCGTCATCGTCATCGCCGTCCGTCAGAGAGTTTGTCGAAGTAAACCGCGTTCATGTTTCGGAAAAGCATTTGAGCCCTCATTCCTATTTTTTTTAATCAGGACAAGATCGCGGGCCACAAGATCGTCGTATTCTCCAAGTCGCATTGCCCCTTCTGCCAGCAGACTAAGCAATACTTTGCGAACAAATACCCCACGGAAGCTGTTGAGGTCGTCGAGTGAGTACACACTGCGTCCAAGATAGGGATCGGAACGAGAGTAATAATTCATGCACACTCCGAAACAGACTAGACGAACGAGACGATGGGTCTGCCATCCAAGACTACCTCCTTGTGAAGACGAAGGCACGCTCCGTCCCACGCACCTTCATCAGTCAGTTATCAATCATTTTCCCTTCCTTCGTCTTCGTCTTTCTGAACTGGGCTAATTGGCCTTTCTGCGATCCGATTGGCAGGTGGTGTGTCGATAGGCGGCAACGACGATTTACAAAGAAAGGCCAAGAGCGAGATCGATGCGTTGATTGCACAGTGTGCTTAGTCCATCACTCCTGCACTTGAAAACTCTTCCGACTACTTTTCATTCTCTCACCGTGTACCTCAGGCACACGTAACGCATTGCAGACGAGGCTGTAGAGAAATAATGTGTGAGGGAGGGATGGATTTGATATTTGATATATAGATACCTCAGCCTTGGTATGTGTGTGCATATGAGTCAATAGTCGAGTTCGAAATGGCCAGCACATCGTTTTATTCAGATGAAACGTCGCCCCGCCAACTCCTCGCCATTATCCCATGGGCCATGGCACTTGAAACGCTGCAATCACGTCGTCCTTGATCGTGACTGTATTTTCCCCTTCGAGGCTCGGGTCGCTCCGACGGTTTACATGCGATCGGAAATGATAACGTCTCGGGTAGACTGGCAGGCGCGTCGTTTCCAACAGACAGACGCTTTGCCAACTTGAACTAACACCAGGGTCCAAAGGGACACTGAGAAGGGAAACGTCATCTGTTTCACAGCCTTACTAGGAACAGAGACCAGTGGGGACCGAGGATCAACGTCTCCAACGCCTCTTCCCCCTATCTGGCCCTGTCTCCCCTTTCCTCCCGTATCCCTGAACGAATTGACATTGAAAGAAATTCGTTCGTAATATGCATACGGTAGCTGGTGGAAACGCGCTCACGAAAACAGGGTAAATCACAGCACGATCACGATCATGATCACCAACGGCTTTACGGGGAATGGGCGCTCTACTCTGATCGCCTTGCTCCTCCTTCCCCTTCCCTTCTCCTTTGACGGGTTGGCCGAGTAATGACGATGACCTGTCCTTGTGTGTGTGTGCATTCCCGTGTGATTCAAGGCGGCACGCTATAATGGATATCATCATGGAAGGAACATCGGCGAGGAAACAGACTCCATGGGGGACCAAAACTGAACGCAAAAACACACTGAGTGAGCCCTTCCTGACAACACGAGCTTTCAGTCTGAAGACGGGGAGGAGAGTTCAGGCCTTAAACCGTACATGCGTCCCTCCTTTGCAAAGGAGGAGTAGGGGACGAATAAACGCCACTTGCCATCGGCCCCCAGCGCGCAAACCAACTGTCTCGCTCGTATCCACACTCCGCGTCGCTTCTTGATGTTCCTTGTCTATCAGAATAGTTCTTACCGCAAACAGTGGCCTCAGCGAAAGCGGCACGTCACCGCGCCCACGCTGTTTTTGTAGCGAAGTAAGTGCAAAGGATGATCCCTGCGGCACGGACACTTGTGACAATCGGGGGTTTTTTTTCTTTCTGCGAGAGCAATGGCCTAAATCCCTTGTGACCTGTCCTTGTGTCGTGACGCTAGGCTGCTTGTCGGACAAAAGCATAGCCCTTCGAGAGTCCTTCTGCCAGGGCTCACAATTGTTGTGAATTATATGCTGCCCGTGAGGTCCTTGGAAACCGGAGCGAACCAACCAGGGCCCACGTTCGTCTGACCTTGCTGATTTCTTCACTGGAGCATGTAAGCCCATGTCTGACTGAATGCCATTAGATAGAACCAGAGTGCAGAGCGTTGGGGACATGATATCTGTGCAATGGTCGTCATCGTCACCCCCATGCGTGATCATCTCCATTCGAAGCCATGCGCGCCGTTGGACAAGGTCAGCCCTGCACGGCGGGATTAATGGCAATCAGAATTACGTCCTCTACAAAGGCAGCCCTAGTGTCGTACGCTAATACATCCACAGGGAGAAGAGCAGGAAGTGAAATGTGTAAGAAGGCGGGGGAGGAAGTGACAGGTAACACCATGGGGAAAGATACGTCCAAAATTTTAATTTTGGTGAGTAGAGGTGGCGAGACGGCGGAAAGACGGAGAGAGGGACGGAAGACGCGACGGGCATCAATGTCAAGCGGAGATTGACAACACGAAAGGAAAGGAACCACACGGACGAAATTAAAGAATGTCCCAATAGCCGGGGGGGATGAGATTCTCAAAACGAGAAGGACCAACGATCAATTGACTCACGAGTTGAATGATGCCAGCCCGTTCAGGCGGTGGTAGCATGTTGATCTGCTCTGGGGTCATGGCGATGACACGCATGATCATGGCCTGGGAAAAAGGGGTTATGAGAACTAATTTAACGCCATAGGAGATGAGTTTGCTCGAGATCATGTCGCGATGAGACGACAAAAAAATCGGAAACGACGCCTATCAATATTATTATTACCTTTTGCTCTTCTGGTATGGACGCGAGTGCGTCAGGCAAACCAGAGTTACTCATCTGTGATGCCGCTGGTGGTGGCGTTCCGAACGTGCGGGGACCAGTAGCGTATTGACCCTGTCCTTGCATCACGTAGGATGGAACTGAATTAGGTGGCTGTGGTGTGTGGCCGTGGCTGTTAAAGAGAGGAGGTGTATGTGTCTGCGGGGTAGGTGTGCGATACAGCAAAAAATGTGGAGGTACGGCGGGCGCTGGTAGTAGAACCTGGGCGTGCGGCTGGGTCGTCGTCGGAGCTGCTGGGGGCGGCATGTTTGTAGAGTACGCGGTCAAGGTTTTCTGCGAACGAATGGATGGATCTGAATTAATGAAACACGACAGGATTTTTTCCCCCGGAAACAATTGTACCTGGAGAACTTGGACGTCCATGGCGTTCATCTTGACCATGAGCGCTACGAGCGCGTACGCGATCTGCGGTGTCGAGGTGAGGATGGACCGCGCTTCCTGTGGCGTTGTCTTCTGTTTCGGATGAGAAACATCGAATGTGATAGGAATGGTACAGACAGACAGACAGACCTTGAGCTCGAGCATGAGTTCGATGAGCTGCTCTTCCTGAGTAGACATGACAGTAGTTGGATTACTTAGTAAGCAACAACTATCGGCCTTGAGGCGTTCTTGCAAGGTGCGGCCCGAACATGCTCAAACAGCGCGCGTTCGTTGAATTCCGCTCTTCTCTCAGGATTTTCGTATAAAAAATCAGACCACTTTGAGTTATCGAACACTCGGTTTCAAGGCGCATTTTTACGTGCAGCTTTCATTTTTTTTCATAACACGAAACGCGCAATTCTTCCACGTGCGTTTATTGATAGCTCGTCTCACGGACATATATATTCACGGATACTGTTTTTTCAGCGGACCCTTTATATCAAAACGTTATTCAAGTTCGCGGAATTATCCTTTTACCCACCTTGTTAAAGATGTTGAACGTTTCGGATTATAAACCCGGGGCACCGTTCCATAAGCAGCCGGAGTTGAGCTTTCCTTCTAAGAAAGAAACGTTCCTGGCTAAGGTTATCACCCCACTCGACGATTTCCTCGGCCACGTCGGCTGTCTTGCCAAGCCATGTCGCACTACCCTTCGTACATGTACATCCTTCATGGCCGCAAATTCAATCCCCACAATTGAACCGAGCACACAGGCAGAAAGCCTAGAGATATCCGGTCATTTGCTATCATGATGCAAACTGTCGATGCACCTGGGACTCGACATTATTATCCAGCTCTTATCTTTACGTGTTATTCAGCACCTGATTCCGATCAAAAGGCGTACAACGCAGGTCGCTTGTCATATCTGTTGCAGGGACCAATGTCTAAACGGCCGCTCCTGAGACGCAATTCAATCGCGATGGATACGAGATCTGGGCTTGACGCTAGGCGCTGACCTTCATCTGACTGCTCCCGCCATTGCGGAGCATAAACGACCCTTCCTACATTCCTCACCCCAAATTGACCTCCACCTATCCAGCAACTTCGTTCCGGTCTGTTACCGTCCGGCAACTGGTCTGGCCCGCTTCGATTCTGCGTGTTTTCCCGGACGTGCCTTTCGCCGGACGGCACGTTGCAACAATGAGGTTTTCCTATATGCTTTATGGAAAATGCTTCGGTTGCATGTTTCCTTACGCCTCCTTCCTATTCCGTCCGTGTTGCTCATCCCTTTCAAACCTCTCCTCGGATGGTTCCGTTCGGCACACCCTGCAATTTGAAAAGAGAAACCGGACCATGATCGTTCTCGGTGCGTGTGTTGGAAGGGGGGTCGAAGGAGCCGCATAGGTATATCCTCCTAAAGACTTCCCGTGGTTCGGATTCATCTCACTACCGTGACTTCGCCTGCCGATTGTAAGCGTGCTATGCAGACAATTCGTTCTCATTTACTCATTTCTCAATCTCCACCCCCTTTTCCCACTTTATTCTATGGCCATCAAATCGCCATATGGAGTCGCGAGCGCGAGATGACGAACAACGCAACGACCAAGCGGACCATCTACAAGCGAGATGTGGTGATCTCGCCATCCTTCAAGTAATGGTTCCGTGGGCTTCGATCTCGTGGTGTTGCACGGCTGGCACACTTACACTATCTTGGAAACGTCACGACAAGTACGCGCAATCGATACTACCTTTTAACCTTAGGTTTGCAGTGGGTTTGGCGTCGAACCTGGATCCGAGCCTGACGTTGAACCTGCAGTGAACTCGTCATCGCCATCGCCATCAGTCATGGGTCATGGGTCATGGGTCGTGGTCACCGGGTCATAGATGACCTCATCGCCGTTGTAAGTAAGCGAATCCGACGAGATCGTGGTCGACTGCGATCAGATCGGTGACGTTTTCGCGCATGCGCACGCGTAGGGGGATTCACGGCGTGTCCACCACGTCCACCCCATGTCCGTGATCCTCCGCGCGCTTCGTGTTCTTCGCGTTCTTCGTCTCGATGTCCGTTATTTATCCATGTCAGTCCCCTCGTGTCTCTACCCTGCACGTCCATCCACATCGTCATTTGTTGATCGCTCTTTTCGGTTCACGCCATGCTTCCGCGTTCGGTGTGACGAGCAGGGGGGTTTCTTTCTTTAGTATGAACCACGCTTGCTTTGGGTTTTGGTTCGACCACCACCCGGCTAAGTCAAACCTGGGTGGGGTGAGTCGTCGTCGATTACGTTCTAATCTGAAATCGGCACCACAATCCCAGATTGATCGATCATGCGTGTCCATCCCCACATTCGGACATCCGTTGAGCTCGCTTTTCTACCGGCTTAATCCATTCTTCCAGCTACACCACCCCTTCTCATAGCTATAACCACCCACCCCCTGACTGATCAGATCGATTAAGCTCAAGCTTTCAAGGTTAGGTCAGTCGAGGCACGACACATGACCGGTATGCCCGGTGGATTTGTTGAGCCGCTTCCGTCGTTCGTAAGTTTGTTAGGGCTTGCCTGGAGTGCAAACGTGCCATGGACCCGTCCACTGTCGAATGAGCCTGGCGTAATGTGGCTTGACGTATTTTGACATGATGGGCGGGGACTTGGCGGAAGTAAGTGTCTGTACAATGTATTTGTGCACGTGTAAATGTAGAGATGCCTGGACGTACGTATAACGGGACCACCTTGCGCCCAGCGGTGAGGGGCGAGGGCAACGGACTCGGACTCGGATCGGGCCGAGCGTAGTCTTCAGGTTATCATGTTCGTGGTCAATCGATCAAGTCCAAGTCCCCCGAGCTAGTCGCACTGCGGGTCGCTATACATAACATCGCAACTGACAACGTCCCCGTGCCCACGTGACTTGTAACGTTCAATGGGCGCTCCAAGGGCACTCGGTGTTTTGTCCAGCTGACCCAACTAAGCGATCAAATTCGAATTCGATCATATCATCTCAAGTTCCTTGAAGGCTTTATAGTGCCGTCATAGCAATACGTCAACATAACGACTAGTACCAGCGAATTGATATTACACCGCGTCAATGATGTCACCACCGATCACGCGCAGTGCAGACACCGGATCATACTCATAGAGCCCATTCAATATTCAAACCCGAAGCACTCTGTATGTAAAGTGCTGCTTATGGGAGGATACTTATCTACGAGATGGGAAAGGACCCCTCCGACTTGGTCCGTACCGCGCCTTGGCGGCGTCATCACGCAACTACCGTTGCAGCGCTATCAAAAGACACATTGCGCCGCATCACGCCCAGTTTCGCAAGCCACTGATCTGATTATTATTAGGGTGATACTGAGTGACCGAGTGACAAAACAATGTGACAAACTAACAAAACGCCTAGGCACCGTCGTGTCCATTTACATCTACTTTCATGTACATACTACAAACACCCATCTATCCGTCCCTCTATTTATTCTTCCGACTGAACTCCTTGCGGTCCCACGATCAAGGTGCCAAAGTCGAACTCCGAAATGTGCCCGATACGGGCATGCCGACGCACGTCCGAAAACACCAACTCAAGGCATTGCAATTTGACCGGCGTCCGTTTCCATTAATTATGAATCGCTCTTCTCACGTACGGTCATCCTCGGCGTCAATGGCAGTGCCAAGTTGAGGGTAACATAGGCACGGCGACAGAACAGAAAATATCAAACGTGCGAGGGTCCTCTCATCAGAGTTTACACGGGTTCTTCCACACCGGTCGACGTTTCTGATCGCAGCCAACAGCATAACCAACATTACCCGGCATCGGTGTCAGGTAGGACCGCCACCCAAAAACAAAACGAAACAAAACAAACAAATAGTTCAGCAGACAGTACACGGGGCCACGTGTAGACATACCTCTGAAAATGCAATTAGACCCTCCTGTAACAAAGGAAGATAAGTCACATAATAGAAAAGGAATAAGGAACAAGAAAAACGAATTGCCAATCGACAAAAAAACCTCAGCGTGCTCGACAAGCCGCATCGGCCATCTCCAAAAAGGCATTGCTTCACAGCACACGGGACAACCAAAGTCAAAAATCGACTTGCCTTGATATTTTCCCCCTTGTACAAGCGCTTGCTTGCGGTGCTCAACGCGTGAGTCTGTACCGCATCCTCGAAGTGGTGCTTCTGCGCCAAAATCAAACCCTCTTTCGAACTCTGAACGGAATCCGGCGAATTCAATATGATCTGGCGTGCGACCTCAAGCGCGACGGGTAAGACTTTTGACTTCTCTACAACGATATTCACGCTGTTTGAAACCGAGAACAAGAACAATGATGGTGAGTCATGATTATTATCAAAAGGAAAAGAATACCGGAATCTCAATGAAAAGCGTTAGTGTGAGAAATATAGCAAAGCGTACTCACAATCGAAACCGGTCTCTGGCTTCAACCGCGGTGACGGGGTTTCCCAAGAGTAACATCTCCGAAGCGAGCTATGACCGTGACCAGGTTGTCGGATCTCAGTATCTTATGCCATGACCAACGAGGCTCGGACAACCCTCGAGAGCGGGTTACATACCTGATGGCCGGCCGTCCTCGCTAACCTAGGAATTACTACGGAAAGAAGAAAATGCGGCCTCGTCAGCCGGCTTGATCGCTTCTAATATGGCCTCTAGGCTAGATGCCGAACAAGGAGATGAATGAAAAGCAATTGACTGCGTTGCACCCCTTGGCGTCGGGTTTCATATTCTCCACAAAAAAGGAAAGAGGGAAGGCTTGAACTTGAACCGAACACGGGAGGGAAGCGAAAACACCAAAAAAAAGGGAACGAAATGAAACGTTAGCATTAAATACGCACCTCCCTGCGCCGCCATCACCCCCCGCTTCACCTCGGGAAGCGCAAACACCGCGTCCTCACTCGCGACGACGAGGTCGCAGTTGAGCAAAATCTCCACTCCACCTCCGTACGCGGATCCGTTCACGGCAGCGATTATAGGCTTGTGAGACGTGTGCCTACGCGAGATGGCTGCGAACCCGTGCAGGGACGAGGCCGTGTCTTCTTGTTCGTTCGCGCTACCGTCTGTCTGAGATTCGAGCCATCTGTCGTCGGAAACGTTCGCGGGGGTCAAAAGAGAGGAAATACATGAGTATTATACAAGACAGATGGGGAGAACAAACAAAGCGAGGAAAGCTGTCGGCCGTGTGCAGTGTGCCGTGTACAAGTGAGGTTAGGGTCAAGATTGAGGAACGTACGATTTCAAGTCGGCGCCCGCACAAAAAGCACGACCTTGGCCGGTGACGATCACGATCCTTGAGAGCGTTGACAAGAATATCGTGAAGCGGGAAAGCGAGACCTACCAGAGACTCGGCTCGTCGTCAAACCACTGCAAGATGGACGCCAGATCGTGCCTGAGACGGGACGAGACAGCGTTGAGCTGTTGTGGGCGGTTCAAGGTCAGGAGGAGGACATGCTCCTGTGGGAAATTGACCAGCAGGTCGTCTGAATGTGCGGGCACGGGCGACAATAGATTGCTGATACTCCAAGTCATGACGTGCGTGATGTTGATGTTGATGTTGATATGGTCTACAGAAGTAGTTACTAACCCAGGCTGAAGGGTGAGGGAGGACCGCCACAGTCATTTGCACAGAATGAGCAAGTCGTTCGCACACTTCCAGTCGACCCCCCGTTCTCCCTATTCCTCCCCGTCCCCGTGCGTCTCCGACACTCCGGCATTGTGTAACGCCTGTCAACTAGTAAGTGTGATCCTTCCCCGTTTTTGGCGCCTCCTCAAGACCTAGAAAGGATTTCCCGGGGGCCGGAGTATCCTTCCATTGCGGAGTCGTTGCGTTCGTTTTCCTCCGCTCAACATCTGACATTCATCTTGTGAAACATCCGAACGTCGCGTGGAAACACTCCATGATAAGGAGGTGGGGAAGGGTATCATGTAGGGGTAAGGGAAGGGAAGCCGGGCAATACCCGTGGCACGACACGCATTACTGCATGTAGAATTTGGAGAGCGGAGAGTGAGATTCTGAATCATGCCCCATGATGCTGCGTCATGTCATTAATCCTTCTTTCCAGCTCCGTCCGTCCATGGAGGTTTCGACGTCAATATAATATAAGGGCTTCTGGCGATCGGACCTCGCGGACCTGCACATGTTGTCCCACACACACACACACCACACGGGCGCGTATGAAAGGGAAGACGGAGGAGGTTGCTGGAACGAATCTGCCACACGGAACTCACTAAACGTGAGGGACGACATGCCATGCTGGCATTGCCAAAGGTTTTGAAGTGCCCGCCATCGCTATCCGAGCGAAGTCGTTCAATTATAACCCCCGTCCGGCCGGAGATTCCATCGAATCGCAATTGTCTCCCGTTCCATGTGCGAACTTTTGTCGACACATACTCATACTCACTGACACAGATATATCGGGCTGGGACGTCGGGCAATCAGTGCTCCAGTGGCTGTTTGGGTAAATTCGCTTTATATATATATTTACTTAACTATTCTATTCGTATGTATTGTTTTTCGCAGATCCAACGCGTCAGGGGTGACGTCTAAATTGCTGATATGGTGATGCGGCGGCTGATTTTGCTGGTCACATATCCGCTTTCCCCACAGTGTGGGCTTCCCTTCTGAATCTCAATTGGGTCGTCGGGGCTTGGCTTGCTTGATGGATGATCAGAGTCCGAGATGATAAACCGATAAAACAACAACGCGTGACAGGCGGGCCGGAGCAATTTCCTTGGCCCAATTTATCAAGTCGTTAGCGTGTCGGATGTTGAATTTATGTACGTCTCGATGAAGTCATTGCTCAAGTTTCCCTCCGAGGACGTCGATAGAAAGAACGGATGGATTTGAAAAATTGTGATCGGATTGCGGGTGGACGATTATAAGATGTACAATGCAAGGCGTGTGTGAAGTCTACTAATGATCATCGGCGGCGAAAAAGGACAACAACAAACGCTCGTCTCCTCCGAATGACCTGCTTAGCAACCGATGATACGATCGTGACAACCCCCGCAGTACTCCACACAAAACAACAGACGACGTCAAGTCCACCGCGCAACGACGACGACAACAACAATAAGGATGATTAACAGGACTAACCGCTGATCGTACAACTGCGGGGATGGGATGTCCATGGGATGGGAGAAGGCGCTTTCGTAACAGGAAAGACGACCTTCTGAAACTAGCGTGCGCATATGCACGGGGACGTATGAGATACAATGCGAGGAGAAAACAGATTGCGAGCAACGATAAATTGATTGACGACATGTGACAGAGGACGTCTGCAGACGCGTTAGGATACTCGGACAAAGCGGTAGATGATTTCGGAGAGACTCACGAATGATGAGAGGGATAAATAGTGACGATGGATATGATGATGATGCTTAGCGGAATGGGCAGCTGGGCGAATGGGAGCCGCGCCATCCGCAGTGGCAGCATTGGGGAGCGTTCGCGTTCACCAGGATGGAGTCATCGTGGCCATGACGCATCGAGACCAGAATAGAGGACGACGTGTGCCGGGGTGAATGGGCAGAGGTGGAGGCACAGGACGAGGCAGTAGTGGTAGCAGTGGAATGCATCTGGAATAGGAATTGGAATGGCTGTGGCGAGTACGAGTGCTAGTAGACAAGCGCAGGAAAGAGACACGACAACGAATGGGGAGAAGAGCTCAGGAGGAGGACGCTTTTATGTGATTCTAAAGTGGCAGCTGGCCACCGGGCAAGAAGTTCCGTTATCGGACTAGAAAGCATGAAAATTCCGACGGGGTGAGGATGCGTGTTGTGGCGTCAGTGATGGCGGGCGAAAAGGCACCTGACCCAAAGTTGATGTATTCCAGAAAAGGAAGGAGGGAGAGGGACCCTACGGTCACATCGCTCGAAGCTCGTCTGTAAAGAAACAGCCTCCTTCGTGGGCGCTATTTCACCCCCTTGCCTCGTCACGACCCACGATAGCCTTTCGAGGAATCACATCTACCCGCATCTCTGGCACGACCCCGTCCCTTGGTCCAAACCTGTCCTTTTCGTCCAGATAACGTACGGCACCCATCTCTATCTAACTCAAACAGGTAATGTTGCCTGTCTGTCCAACTGACACGGCTCCCTCTCTCAACGATCGGCACGCTCGGCTGTGCCAGTCTTGAACTCAGATTCCTCCGCTGACTCAGCATGAATCCACGGGTCCAATTTCCCTGGCCACACCACACCCTTCCACACCCTTTCATATTACGCCCTCCTCTCTCCACAACGTGTTCGTCCATCTCTCATTTCCTTTGTCCGCAGCGGCTCCGCGTTGCCTCTACCACGTCTCTGCCATTCATATTTACGTCCCTGCTCCTTTCCTGTCAGTTAGTCATACAATCCTGGGTACCCGTTGCGGATTAAAGAATCTGAAACAACAACGCAACAGCGCTTTATCCTGCATTGTCCTTATTTTCCCTCCACCCCCCCACACGATAACCATTCCTCAGTTCGTCATACACTAATGCTGTCAAGCGTAAAATATCTCGTCATTTCATTAAGGCCTTTTGTGCACTCCTTTTTTCACCCCTTCCTCGCTCTCTTCCTTCCACCTTGTTCTATATATAAAATTATACATATTCATGCACAATTTTTTCCGCCACCGCCATAATTTAAGTAAGTCACTAAGATTCAGATTCACGAGAACACCTTGGTTGTTTGCGACTTGATTGGTGATCGGGGTGAGGACATGACCGAACTCAACGTATCCATGCTATGCATCTATGTCCAGGAACGCACAGCACCGTCGTGTCATCATCCATCAGGTTTTAAAAAAAAGCTGTCTGAATCCTAATTCTCCGAACCAGTGGAGACCCCCTCCATTGGAGGTTTTTCACATCTTCACATGGAGTTTGCAAAGCACAGCTAGCCAAGCCGATATGTCAGGCAGCTGGCCAACACGCCACTCTTCGCTTCCCCCCCTCCTATTTCGTCGTTCATCTCGTTCGTCCCGTTCCGAGTTGATTGATTTCGAAATCCCGAAAAGACGCATGTATGTACCATGCGAGTTTATCGTATCAGACGTGTCGGGCTTTCATGGATCTACTTAATGGAGCAAGGGGAAATGGAAGGGATTCAAGTACCCTACCGGTCACTGCCACCGTCCTCCCTTCGGGCTCGGCTTAGCCTGCTACGGCTAATGATGCGGCGGCGCCTACCTTGAACTTCTGGCTGCATCGCCATTAATTCAGCTCAACTCAACTCAATTCAATTCAACTTTATTCTAAAAGAATGGAGAAGAAGAAGGGAAGGGAAAAGAGAATGAAAAAAGGAATAAGTGACTGCCGCCACCGTTTACATGCAATCTTGCGTTTTTTTTTTGAGTTTCGGGTCATCCGGTCAACGGCTCAACCAACCTATCACACCATCACGTCTACGACCTAGCACTCTTCAGCCACGGACATTGCGGCACTGCATGTCTAGTTTGGTTTCCTATTTCTTCCCCCAAGTACAGCCAAGCAGCGCAACAGTGACATTGCAAGTTACATATTGTGTACGTTTGGTGTACGTTTCTGTCTCGCGTCTGTGCCAAGGTCCTATCATGATACCGATCATCGCATCCATAACGTGTCCTCACGTGCCGCGCTGCCCTCGGGCTGGCTCTTTCGTATTAGATACTACTGTGCTCGTGACATGGCATGGCATATTCGGTCCAAGAGATATATGGGTGGAAGCGAGCAAGGAAGCGAAATGCGAAAACCTGACCGACGAGACGTCGGTGCTCGTTCGGCAGACCTTAGTAGGCTTGCTACTAGGGCTGCTAATCGAAGCTAATGTCGATGGACCGAAAATGAAGGAAGACGCCCAGTTAGTGTCAAGCCGTCATCAACACCCCGAAGCTCCTCACCAAGTCCTCGGTCAGGCCAAAATTTTAACCGCTTTTGGACGAGAAGTCGGATGGTTCAGAAGTTGGCAGGATGGTACAGTAATTATTATTGTCATCGGCACTTGACAGCATCCGTGTCAGCATTTGAGCCATTGGATTCATCATCATACCATCGTATTAGCACATGAGTCGAGCCCATCAGTATTCGCGAAACCAAGTAACCGGTGGCCACCGGCGGACCAAAGAAAAGAAGCCCCCCGTCACATCGGTATGTCTGATCCATGACGCAATAATGCCAGTGTCCACAAGACACCTTAGACAACCATGCGGCATGATACGAAATGAAGCGCGACTGACGTTTACACAACTTACAAGTGATTAACGTGACCTCCGAAACGTCAACGTCTGAACGTTCCAACATCGGGACACACTGTAATAAAAGTATGACGACAATAAGGGAACATACGTCCCGGTCCCCCGGGTTTGCTATGATGGGATGATGATACGGTAGTGTTATATGGATACGACCCATGTGAGACAGACTGCGAGTCCGTTGACACGTCAAGCAACGTTTAAACCATTTAATTGGTAGATCGTTATTGTATCACCGATATTAACGAGCCCACGACCAATCGCACCAGCCACAGACACCCGAAATAAAAAGACTTGAACAAAGCAGACAAAAAGGGAAAAGGATCCCATGCGTTCATTAAAATACGAAGGTCATATGAGAACACAGTAAGGTTGGTGACGGTGACAGGTCGCTTTTCGCTGCTCCATATGTGATGACACGCGCCACATATTGAAACCTTGAAGTACAAAAAAGGCTTGGCGACGCAATGAACGAAGAGAAAACAATCGCAAAAAGGGTAAAATGAGAAAGGAAAAGAGATGATGACCAGCGTTATGATTATGATTGCGAGAACTTCATCCGTAGTCGACAAGTTACGGGAACCTCCCTCGGCGCCGCCGCCGTGCTATGTTTAGGATTACCACGTCTGGCATTTGAGTGTAGATCTCTATCAGGCTCTCCAGCTCTCTATGTCCATTTCATCTTTCCTTTCTCTCTCACACACTTTGACTGCATCTGTCGACATATCACGGCTCTGACTCACCATTCTCCATGAATCTCCCTCACAACACGAATGCGAACCAGGTTCCTTCACAACCATACACACAAGGACGAGCACAAAGTGTCCATCCAATCATCACTCGTTCACATCTGAAATTAAAAGGAAAAATTAAAATTTAGTCACTCTGCGACAGAGACACCAAAAAAAAACAAGGTTCCGGACAGGTCGGCATTGCATCAAAAGGTCCGTGCCTTGCGCCTTGATCAACGTTTTTCCTCCCGCCCCTAGGCATTGCACGTGCAAACCAACGTTAGTACATACCTACGGACGGACGCCGCGACCGCAATTCTTCGGAATGTACGTCCTTAACCTTGACAAGTTCATATTACAGGAGTTTGCAGACAGATTTGATCTATTTGATAAGTTGCAACGAGTCACCTTCGGAAACCAATGTGTCAAAGGTACGAAAAACTGCTCTGCCAACTCCACATTACAGGGAAAGGATGGAGAGGGAAAGATAACACGGATCTCAATGAAAATAGTACTACTTGCTAAGGATACAGCCAAACGAACGAAGAAATCGAGCCCAGCGAAAACCACGTTATATTCTCATGAGACTTCGGCTTCCTTGGGCCGATCTTCGTCATTCGTCCTCAACCCGCTTCCTCGCTCTCTTGGGCATTCCTGCATACCACTCTGGAACTTCATTTGCTCGTGGCACTGCCCGCCTCCTCATCTCCCTAATCTCTCTCTCCTCCTTTTCCGCTTCCGCCCGTTGCCGCTCCGCCCTCAATTTCATCGTTTCCTCTTCCTTCCGCCTCACCATTTCTTCAAACTTTTCCCGCTCTTTGGCGCGTTGCACTGTCCAGAAATGAAATGGTTCAACCACGACCGACGTGTGTGCTGGTAATGGAACCGACGCGGGCATGCTCGGGACGGAGGCGTGGCCTTGGAATGGAACCGGCGCAGCCTGGTGCGACGGCTTCCCAGGTTCGCTCGACGCCAACCTCTCCCTCTCGTCTATCTTCCACCTCGCGTCGACCCGAAACGTAAGCGCAACCGGCTTCGTCAGCTGTGGCGCCTGTGGCACCAGCAATGTGGAACTCTATGAAACAAGGTATAGTTTAGCATAATTAACTCTTATATGAGACTCAACAAAGAGAGTAAAAGAAGCGAAAAAAGGCATAGATCAGTAGCCCGGTCCAAGCGAATCGCGAGTCAACAACCAACGTGATTTGAGAGTCCACGATTCCGTTAACGGGGATAGGGATAGGGAAGAAGAAAACCTTGTCGTACCTGCTTCTTTTCACTGAAGGGTAGATCAACTTCGGTCGAGATCGGGGAGACCGGTCCGGACTGCTTCCGCGTACCGTCATCCATCGCATCACCATCATCATCTTGGTTGTGGGGGTGCGCGTTACGATCACGGTGGCGCCAGGGTGGGGATGAGGGTCGTACTGCTATCGCTGCACTATCATCAATGTTCTCCTGTCTCCTTCTCTTCTCTCGTCGCTGGCGCAAACTTGCCGAGAGCCTAGACCCACCGGTTGATGTGGATGTGGATGCTGACGGATTTCGAACGGCCCTCGCGGTCTTACTGGATTGAGATCCTTCCTTGCCTTCTTCGTTCGCATGCTTGTTCCCCCCCACCTGAAGTTTATCCCCAACAATGGGCCTGTGTACCTGACGCAAGCCTCCATCCACCAAATACGGAAACCGATGCAGTGACGGTCCCTTGCGCTGAAAAGTGCAAAAACCAGGACCAGAAGAATCGAGTTTGGGCCTGTACTTCGTCCGTGCGCTCGGCAATGTCGACTTGCGGTGGTTCCTGGTGTTGTCGGTGGAAGACGGGCCTAGACCTCGCCGCTGCCGCCTAATATCACAAGTGCGACGCGTTTCATCCCGCGAGAATGATTTATCCTCGTGGTCTTGGCTCGACTTCTCCTTCCCCATCTCCTCCACACGGGGATACTCATGGGAAACTACCTCTTTCGAGGATCCGCGCTTGCATTCAGCCACCGCCTCAACTTCATCTGACGCAGCAGGGATCGGTTTACCCTTTTTACGTGGGTGGGAATAACACCCTTCTTCCTGCGGTAGATCGGCGTCCAAGGTGGTGATGAGGCGCTTCTTGGCTGGCCGCATGGGTGACATGGCATGTTGTCTGCCATCCTGTACAACAGCCCCAGAGTATGTGAGTCGGGGTAGGATATTGGGTGGCGATGGCGAGGGTGGTTTCTTCTGCGGAGAAATTTCTGATAGTCGGAGTGGCTCGCGTCCAGCGTCAGGAGTGTCTTCGTTGTTAACGTCGTGTTGGCATGCGAGCGAGGGGACCTGCGGGAGAGGAGTAGCATTGCCTGGTGGGGGCTGTGTCTGAGTCCAAGTTGAGAGTATATTTGCGCTTTCCACCTCCGGCGTCACAACAAGTGGCTTGGCGGTAGAAGCAGGTTCTTCCGTACATGTCGCAATTTGTTCGGGCAAAGCCTGTTTGCCAAGTCTGAGTGAGCATAAGCAGAGTCGGGGTTCGGTTTCGCAACAAGGTTTGACCGCCAATCGCCAATAACGTTAGCATCGCATGTTCAGAGAAAAAAAAAGGCACCAAAATAAAATGAAAGCAGGAAGCCGCGCAAGGCACCCATAACACCGCATATCAGCACCGGTGAGCATATACTGGACGCAGGCTATCAACAAGACGTACCCAATCGAGGATATCAATTTTTGACTAAATGACATGAGGCGTCCAGCCACTCCACTGGGGTCGGTTTGCATACTAATCATCTGGGCTTTTCTGGGTTTGGTGTCGATGTCGCCACTGCTTGTACACGCGGGCGGAACTAGCTCCTCGGAATCAATATGAAAAGACTGCGGGGGTGCAGGTTTAGGAACTGCGGAAGGTGCTTGATCTGCTTCCAGAACACGGGAAGCTTTACTCTTGGTGATGGTCTTACTGGGAATATTTGGTTTCGGCAGTGCGGAACGACGGTGCTTAGTGATACCTGCGTGGTGCATTGCGCCATTCTTTGTGTTTGGCAAGAGAGAGAAACGTCATGAGTCCATAGAAGCTGATGTGGAAGTTGTAAGTGCTGACTCACAGGGGCCATTTTCGTCCTCGGATTTCGCCTGACCTTCACCTTGGGAAGAAGCTTAGGTTGGATAAAGTTGGTCATGTCGGTGGGGCAACCATTGTCGTCAGCGGCTCCTATGATCATATCCTTATCGGACGACATTTCCATATGGTCTGTCGGCTTAGAGAGTGGACCCAGATGGTGTTTCTCCTCGGACGCGAGCGGACTGATAATACGCGAGGGACTCTGGAGTTTGACAAGGTGATATATCTTTTCATGGTGATGTTGGGTGGTATGCAAGTGCCCTGGTTCTAGCTCCGTTTCCTGCTCCAATTTAGTCTTGGGCTCAGGCGGCGCCACATCGGGCTGACTGAGCCGCTCTACTTCCATGCGGAGCTGTTCAAGACACTCATCCGCGGACCCGGAAGGATGATTTAGCTGCCGATACATAGAGTGGGCGGCGGCGGCGCTGGCACGAACGCATGATGGTGGCTCACTGTGCTTGCCGTGACTGGTGTCATGTCCGAGGCCGAACGGGGTTTGGATGACAAATGACTTGGTTGACGAGCGAGCCACTCGAGTGGGGGTGGACGAACGGGAGCGCGGAAGCGGAGGGGGGGTGCGTGTGGGGCGTGGGGTGAGGTCTGCGAGCGCAAGGGGTAGTGCACGGAGGTGCGCGGACGCGGCGGGCGGGAGGGTGAGGTCATCGACATCTTCAACGACGTCGGCGGTGCGAAGGAAGTCAAAGCAGTCTATTTTCTCTGCAAGGAGCGAGTCTGTAGAAGAGGAGGGAAGCTGAAACGAGATACTCGCATCTGAAAGGTCTGGAATGTGGTCGAGCGTGATGTCGGTGAGCATCGAAGTTGAGGTTGACTTGACTCTCAGCGTGGGAATGATCTGAACGCGTCTCGGTCACGTGATTAAAAGTAGTGCCTCTCAACCCCATGATCATCTTCGACATACCAAGGTCAGAAATTGTATTCAACTTCTAAAAATAGTTATCTCTCGGAACTTTTGTATACTTTCAGGTACCGAGACTTCTGTCTTGTGCGTCCAATGTGACCGTGCGGTACATATGCGCTCCTCTGCCAGCTGTCCCACGCATTATCCGCGTTAGAAATGAATAACTTGCTCCACTCCTGTTCTGGTCCCTCCCAAAGACCACGCGTTCCATCGCTGTTGAAACTCAATAACTAACGGTCCGACAGACAAACAGACGCCTCCCCTCGAGTACTACGTTCGTGTGAGAATGCACCGTCGCGCGGGATACCGCTGCGTTTTTCCCCCGACTCGGACATACTACAGTGTAATTATGTTGTGGCTTGTCGATCAATCAGGTTTTTGCGAATGGATAAATGTTGTTCACTGCCGAGTCCGAGGCAATCTCACACATGCACATACACGTTCCGAAAACCCATGTCTCTCACTCCAGCAACCCTTTTTCCATCCTCTCTATTTTTCGATTCGAACCTTGGCAAGTCAGCGAAAGGAGGCACGGCATATCATATTGTAGATACGTGTTTCCGTTCCAAGTCAGCGATATACTAATAAACAACATCAACAAGCGGAAAGGGGGAAAGGGAAAGGAAAGGGGGGCCTGGGGATCGCCGAACACACTTGCCTCGGGAGAAGCAACCGTTCTTCCTCATCCTACACACACACGACACATACACATAATGACTTTCAGGGCCGTCCCGCGTCCCGGAGTAGAGGTGCTCCTGTGTGGGGTGCATGGATCGCTCCGATCACAATTCACGTCACAATCACTCAGCAGGTGGTTGTGGTTGCAGAAGTCCTTCTCAGCGTGGCGCGGCGTTCATGCATATGCAATGCGGGGATCTCTGACTTTCCTCATTTCGCTTTTTCCCTCGTTCCGTCCATCCGTTCGTGACGTCTGGGGAGCTTTCACCGTTCAATTAAAAAAACCCATCGATCACGATCGATTTGCAGTGCTGGAGGAGGTGGGGATTGTCACATAGAAGAAGAAGAAAGTAAGAAATGCCAACGTTGGGCGTGGTTTTTTCAGTTTCAATTTTTTCAATCGACCCTCGTGCCGTGTATCCGGTCTGTCATTGAGGGCCATTCTGCCCTCGGAGGAGCAGCAAAAGGCTTCCGACATCCCTTACCGCGGCATTGATATGATCGCGCGGTCGTCGTGCACCCGTACCTTATCCGTTCGTATAATCTCCGTCCCGCTCTCAACAGTCTCCTTCGCTCCCTATTCGTGGGTTTTTGGGAAACACGAGACGGAGCACGGAACGCGAAACGTGGTCGTTCGATGTTATCTTATCGTATCGGCGCGTGGGGAAAGCGTTTTCCCAAGTTCTTCCTTCTATGACGTCTTTTTAGTATCTGTTCAATGTAATGCGCAGAGTGTGGAGGCAGAATGTGAATGAGCGAGCTAGGCGACCCCAGATTCGGGCTCGGGTTCGAATTCTACGTGCGTGGATGTTAAAGTGAATGTCACAACGCGATCACCGCTGCAGGGAGAGACATTCGGCAGATACGGTACGAGACATCGTGATGACCCTGGAATTAAGCCCTCATCGGAGAAGGCGGTCTTGAGCAGTGCGTATTTTTATGCTCATTGATCGCGTCACCAGATGTCTAGAGAGTAGTAACCAGTGGAGAGAGACACAATGAAAGATCTAACAAGGGACGATGTTCTGAAAAAAGTCAAATTAAATGACACCGTCGTTCTTTTGTTCGAGCCCCACCTTCTGATAGTGATGATGATGACAATGACGACAATGACGACAGTGGCTCCTCGGAACCACGAACCCCCCAAGATCGTCTGATCTGTGGAGTTACTAACTCGCATCCGAACACAAGCATAGACACGACACAGAACGCGGGCCATCATATGTTGCAGTATATGCATGTTCTAAACATCGAGGCTGGGTCGGCGAATCCATTGCGTTATCAACGTGCGACTCGTCACGTTTGTCGTCAGTCCTATCGCCGATATCGCGATCATGATCAGTTCGAGTACGATCGAGTGACTCGTTGTCGCTCAGCTAGTGCTCCGCTGCTCAGTGAGACGAGTTGGTCCGACTGCCTGGCTTCGATGTGGGATAGAAGACGGAGAGGAAGGGCATAAGGATGACTAGGAGAGAAAGGGAAAAGTCAAGTAGACAGTGATGCAAGTAAGCGGCGAAGGCAAGTACGTGAGAACTCAACGTCCAACGATGCAGATAGGCAGATCGTGACAACAATCGAGCCAGTGCTGTGATGATGACAAACTCTATAACGAACGCTTAGACAAAGATGACCGATTGATGGCTAATGGCGGCGGCGGCGGCGGCGGCATCTGATTAATTTGAGGTAGAAGGGAGTGTGGATCGGGAGAAGGAGGGTGAGGGGTAGGGAAAGAAGGAGTAGCGAAACGAGGGAACCCAGCAAGGGGTAGAGAACGAACATCACTCGGCCTCCGCGCGCGCCACCGGGACCTTCGCTTTGCATTCCCAATTCCTCCGTCGTCCCTTTTGCTTTTTACTCTTATCCCTTAACCGATTCTTCTCCCGCAACCTGAGGCTGCTGCTTCTTTACGAACCTTGTTTTGTAGAAGCTTGTGGAGTCTGTCTTCTCATCATCATCAGCACATTGATCACCTATCAATGATCGTGTGCATGAATCATGGCATGATCGGTGGCGGTAGGTGGGAGGTGGATTCGAAAAAGTCAAAGGAAGACGACAACTTCTTGAGGTCAGAGAACCCCAGCATAAACCTCAGGATCAAGGTCCCCTACCTGCTCGGCGGCCAAACATTTATGTCGTCATCTTCACGTACACTCCTGGATTTAGTCGCAACCAACACGCATGCACACGGCCATTCTTCGGTCCGTTCGTAAAAATCAAATCGATGAAGCTTCTGCCCACATAAGTGCGTGTCCTCAACACGAGGCAAAGGGGAAAGGGGAGAGAAAGAAAGAAAAGAAAAGAAAAAGGGTGCAGGGAGATCGGACCAAGTTTGATCAGAACTTGAAACAACCATCGGACATAGGGTGAAGACTGAAAATACCGATTCAATCCGAACCTCTCGACACGAATATACACTTTTCTCTGCCCCCTCCCATACACATATCCCTCGAATGTACGGCGACGGACAGCCCAGGGCGAAGGAATGGGCACAGGGTACGGATGGCTTTCGTAACCTCTCCGAAGCCAAAAAAAAACACTAGTCACATGCGTTCCAAAGGATTTATGTCTGCTTCACTGACAAATACCTCAACGTTGCTCAGCGCCTGTTTTTCCTGATCCGTCAATCCCGACCCTGAAAGTGAATGGCGACGGTCATGTGGTCCCAAAATCGATATTGTCTGTGGGGCAGCCTTACCATGGGTTAATAACGAGGGGGGGTCGACTCCATTTGCAAATTCAGCGAGCGTCGAGCTTAGTTTAGAAGCCAGAATGGGCAGGTAGCCGCGTTCGGTATTCGTGTGGCCACCTGCTCATCATAAATTGCCGGTACCGCACAAGTGACAGCGTTAGCATGTGCGCCACATCAGGCAAGTGGCAAAAGGCGAGGTATGTAGCGGTGAAAGGGTTGAAGGCAAGCCCCGAATGCCCAGAAGATGAGATGCTCACAAAGGACAACGTATCTCCCCGCTGCGACCGCCGCCAAGACATCGTGCTGCATCGTGAGACGTGGACAAGTCAGTGCAATGCGCCTTTTTCAACATGAGCTGGGAAGGGACCAGGAACACGATGATGACCGAAACCGCCAGGGCCATATGCAAGAAACAACGGGAACAGCAATCTATAGAACATGGCAAAAAAGGACGTACGTGTGCTATTTCTCCAGTGAAATAAACGTCCGCATCGACTCCATTAAGAACCGAAGCACCTGATCCCGCACAGATCGCAATCGTTTGCACCTTGCGCCGCAGAAGTGGGCGTCCGACATCGACTTCAGACCGAATGAGGAAAGATACATGCACGTCAATAACGGAAAGAACGGAAGAAACGCCATATGCAAGGCGCAGATCATCGTTCGGAATCAAATAATGGTACCACATACCCACAAGGTATGCAACGAGAAGTGAATTCGAGTTTCATTGTATAGGAACGCCATCGAAACGTGTTTAAAAGGAAACCAAGTTTTCTTGAGCTTACCATGTTGGATGCGGAGGTGCTTCTTGATCCTCCTGACGAGCTCCTCGATCGAGAGCGGATCTGGGAGCGTGAGCAGCCTGCCAAGTCCACCCTCGTCGTTGTCCTTGGGTTCTCCTAGAAGCGAGACATTCACGGAACATGGTAGCGTGCTGTCACCGCTAGCATCTTCGGGAGTTCCGGCACAGCGCGCGAGCCAGTCATTGATACCACCATGTACGTTGTCGAGTGCGGTGTGTGGTGAGTAGACGGATACACCCGCTGCTGCGAGGTTCAGTAGGGAGGCTTGCAGCGGGTTGGAGAGTGTCAACGACGAGAGGTGCTTGAATATAGTTGGGTGATACGAGACGACGAGCGCCACCGTGGGCTCAAGTGCCTCTTGCAGAACGGCGGAGGTAAGGCTAGACAGATGAAACAATCATGTTCAAATGCTCGGAAATCCAGTCTCTCCTTACTCAATCGTTAAGAGAACCCGGTTGGCGTTTGGTCGCTGAACGGGCGATTCTGAAAGGTCCGATGATTCCTAGATCGGGAAAGCAAAAGAAGTGATGTCCTGTACCTAGCAAGAGGCCCACCTGTTGCATTGTTAGCATGGTCAATGGAGCGATACACCTAATTCAGGATGTCGAGAATGACCTACGTTATCCCACTTTTCTGCAAGTCGGAGTGGTGCAATGCGTTCCATTGCCCTAAGAGCATACCTAACCACTAGGTGAGACTGCGCCATGACAGTAATTGTGGTAGTTCGAACAGAAGCCAGGGCAAGGGTTAGGTGACTGTGGCCCAGCCAAGATTTTAACAACATATTTACATAAGCGCCTCGCCTGGTGAGACGAACACCGGTTCAGACAGTGAGCAGGCAGCGGCTCTGTGATCATGATGTTTATCGCTGCTCAGCCTTGGCACCATCATCAACAGGCATAGGTCAAGGATTGGTATCTAAGTTAAGTTGTGTTCCAGGAAGAGAGTAGCAAAAAATGTGAACTTGAACCAAAATCCAGTAATGTATAGTGATGCATCGGTCCGGTCCTGAACTCCGGTTCGAACCGAACTTTTGCTGAACCGAACGTTGGTCCGGTTCAAAGTTCAGCAGGAGCGCCGAACCGAACGTTTGTTCGCGTTCACGTTCACGAGAGGCCGAACGTTTGTGTGAGGTTCAGAACGCGTTCGGACTAGTGATGCCGCGGCCCGGCTCGGCCTGAAAGCCCCGGCTCGGGCCCGGCTTAGGGGGCTGGAGGCTTTGTGAAATCACGGGCCGGGCTCCAAGCCTGCAAAGCCCTCAAAGACGGCCCGGCCCGGC